>JANQBM010000007.1:28477080-28515857 GCA_025594535.1 Erythroxylum domingense | reverse complement strand
AGTCCAGGCTAGAGGAGTGGATCCAGAAGCAACCCAAGTTTATGATCTAATTACAACAGAAAATGATTTATCATTGATGAAGGAAACTATCCAGCAACACTTTAATGAGGCTTCAATCTTCACTCAGGTAAGTACGTAAGATTACAAAAGCCCAATCCTAAACACAGGTACGGTTTGTTATTATTATTATAATTATTTTCTTTTATTGTTTCTTTATTATTATCATATTCTATTGTTATTATTATTATTATTTTCTGATTAATAGAAGTTCTATTATTATTATTATTTATTTATTTATTTTGTATAGAGTTATTTTATCACATTTTTATTTATCTATTTATTTTCTAAAACCTTCTTATCATAGTGCTTAGCTTTTTTTTTTATTTACGTTTTTAATCTTTTAACCCTATTTATTTATGTATTTTTTGAAATTTTAGTTACATAGATTTTTTTTCGGCGCTCATTTTCCCGTTTCTCTGTAACCTGCATCATTTTTATATTGTCTCATTCGCATGTGGGTCCACCGGAAACAGCCTCTCTACTATGTAAGGGTAAGGCTGCGTACTATCGGACCTCCCCAGACCCTGCTTCATTGCGGGATTTCAAACTGGGTGATGATGATGATGATGAATAATTATCAGAAGGTTATTAATGGAAAGTAAAATTTTTACCACAGAAGCACTTTTCTGCCACAATCTTCTTTCTACTTATTGATTTCTGCAGTGGCACCGCACTTTTCTCTAACTTCCGATTATTCACCCGCAAATTCAAACATGTGATTACATTTAAAAACTACGGTAAATAAATACTTATTTCTATCACACAGCATATCCAAATACAGTCAAAGTTAGAGCTCAAATATCATCTATTTTGGATCAACACAAATCTTCGGCACAGAACACATAATCAATACTAAAGCCCAGCTTCCATTTTTGTACAAAGGTCCAATTGGAGTAAAATTGGTCCTAAAAAATAAGGATGTATTGATTGTAGGGATAGCAAAATAGGCCCAACCTGTTTGGCCCGCTTTTAACTTTGATTGATCAAATCAAGGGCAAGCCACGGGTTGTTCCAAAATAACATTATTTTGAAAAATTTTTGATTAAAAAATAAGTAATAGGTTGGCCCGACCCATTTTTACCCATTAGGCTACCTCAATCAAATCCGGCTCGGTCTATTAATATCCCTAATTGATTGTTCTCATCCTCACTCAATTTTGTTAAGAACAGAGAGAACAGATCTATGGATGCAAAATATCTTGTCCTCATTTTTGCAAGGTTAGAGTGGTAAGTTTGTAGTATTAATAACAAGGTGAAATAAATAAGAATTTGTAGATTTTCAATGACATTCGTTATTGCAATTTATGCAATTCTTTACCGTACTTAATTATTTTTTTAATAACCTACGATCATTACACAATGATAAAACCTTAAATTCAATGTACGTGATTAATTTAAAAATCACGAGCTATAAACCCTTGATCTTTTGAATAATTCAATTTTATTAAATTAAACAAATAATTAAAAAATACCACTCATCCAAATTTCTATAAGAAAGAATTTGTAAAGCTTTAAAAATCGGACTGAAAATAAAAAAATTTAAGATTTAAAAGGTTCAATTGGTATTAGACCGTTATAAAATCGGTTAAAATTTTAAATAATTTAAAAAATAATTAACGAATAATATTCTTTCCTATTAAAAAATTAAAATTTAATTAAAAAATTATTAAATAAGAATTAATCGATTTATTTTCGTTGTTGATTCAATGATTTTACTATTAAACCGGTTAACTCGGTTCAATTTTTTAAAACTTTGGTATTTGTCATGTAGCTTCAGCTCTTTATCATTTTCATCTTTACTACTGGTTTATCACCTAAGGAAACTATACGAGAAGGAAAAGTTGCATAACACAATATTATGCTATTCTGAATGCTTTGCTTCTAAGATTAGCAACATACTCTGTTCCCTTTTGAAACTCGTAAGGCACTCAATTTAACAATTACGCTTAAAAATATCGTAGTCTGGTCCTTTCAGATTCTCTGGCTTCTTAATTTTGTCCCAACTTTGTCCCCAATAATTCTAACCATTTATTTATGTTCACACATAAATAAATGGCTAAGATCATTAAGAACAAGGTTAAGACAGGATTAAGAGGCCAGAGGATCTGGTCCCTAGTCTGGTTGAATGTTGGATTGAACTCACTCGTAGTTTAGATGATTCGGTCTGACTTGTCCTATTACCATACTTGATTAAACACTCATATACGATGTAACTATTAGAACTTTCTTTTTAAATCTTTACGAGTTCAATAAAATGATTAAAGATTTAATAAAATTAAATATTTAAAATATAATTAAAAAAATTATACTTACTTATGAAAGAAATTGTCGCCTGTAAAGTAGTTAAACTTTTAGAGGGTGAATAAGTATTTTTTTTTCATCGCAGAAATTTTTTTTAAGAAAAATTAGTGTTTAGTTATAAAATGAAAAAGTAATTTTTTAGTAGATATAGTTTTTTTGACAGCTAAAATACAGCTTTTTAAGAAGCCCAAATTTAGAACTTCTAAAAAAATTATTTTTTAGATAAATTTTTTAGATCAATTAATGAACATATTTTTTAGTCCTTTTTACCCTTATGTTTTATACATAATTTTCATAATACCTACAAATATATCTTTACGTTTATCTTGAGATTTGTATAATATTATTTGACCTTTTTATATGTTTGAATATTTATTTTTGATATTAGTTTTACTTATGTTATAATCCACACAAAAGATTTAGTTAGATATATTTTTATTTATGTTTCATATGGTTTAAAATTATATAATAATTAATATATTGTTCTTTGCATATTATTTAATATATTTTAAATTTATTATAAAATAAAATATAATTAAAATTAAAAGTAAATTTTTTTTTTATATTATCAAACAATCTATTGTATAAATTTTTTTCAAATTTTTTTTTTTAAAATGACAATCAAATAATCAATTAACTTTTAAAAAAAGTTCTTTTCAAAAAAAATCCGGCGATAAAAATTTTACTAATATACGCTCCTCCAAATAGTAATTGTAAGTCCACCGTCCTAAATTTTTGGAACTCCGCATCTTTTGGAACTAACCATGGATTTCCTTTGACACTGTCAAGGAAAGTTTGACCATGCGATATCGAATGAATACGGGCATCACGTCCGGTGGTTTTCATAGTCATTAATTTTTTACTCATTCAATAAAATATCTTTTTGTTTAGTTTGAACTAAGGACACTAGTTTAGTTTGAATTGGTTCAAACTTTTTCTAATTGAACCGATTTGATGCTCCTCAGTTTTAGCTTGATATGACCTAAAATTGGATCATTTTGAATTAATCCATTGACTTTAAATATGAGGGAAACTCAAGCTATTAAAAAATCGGTTTAATTGATGATTCAGTACTTAGTATTTTAGTTTAATTTATTTTAATGATTTTTATTGTTAAAAACTGATCAATTTATTAAATAATCGATCCGTTTTTGTAAACTAATATATTTTTATAAATTAAAATAAATTAACCAATATTTATTTAATATTTTGGTTTTATTTATTTTAATAATTTTTATTGTTAAAAATCAATCGGTTTATTAATTAATCGATCGATTTTTATAAACTAATAAGTTTTTGTAAATTAAAATAAATCAACTAATTTTTATTTAATAATATATTTTTAATTAAACTTTAAATTATTTTATAAGGGCACTATCATTCAATTATATTTTAAACTCTTTAATTTTATTTAATCTTTAACTGATTTTATGATAGCCTAATATTAGTTGAGTCTTTTAAATCTTAAATTTTGTTTTAATAGTTTAACTTTCAGTTTAATTTTTAAAATATTGATCCACCGTACTCGTAGGATCATTTCTAAATTGTCAACCCTACTAGACTCAAATTTTCAACCCTATACTTTGCAGGAGTTCGAAACTGAAACCTATGAAATTCAGGCTGCATAGTTCATATTTCATACATAGAATACATACCTTCAGGAAATAACATGTATCCCTACAAGTAAAAAGCTGTAATATGATCTCAATCATCAATCAACAAGCAGTGAAAAAGAATAAAAATTGGTGGATCCCCCATGTGAACTAAGTTACAGTTCTTTGTGGTGTTCGAACAGCTGAATCTCTACCAACAAAGATTCAAGTACCTGATGCAGAAAAGAACATGTATCCAACCAGCAAAACAAAAAATGTTTAGCAGGAAACGAAAACTGTAGCAAAAATTGCCATTAGCATCGCCAAAACTAGCTTGCAACGGTGGCGAAAGTCGGACACCGCGACGGAGGAGGAGTGACCGTCCCTGACGACAAGAAAAAATGTATTAGCCTCTACGAGGATGACCAAAGACACATACATGCAAAAGAGACCAAGAGTGTCCGATATATACTTCTGCAAGTATCTAAGAGCTCCACAATATCTGACATTGTCAGGAGGACTCTTCTCGGTATAGCCGATCTCCTCAGGATTGATGATTTTCATGTATGTTTCTTGTCCGAGATACCATCTGTCTAAGTTCTCAATCCTAAGATTCCACACACCAACATTGTCAAGAGACACGTAAACTGCTGTCCATGCCCCAGGGTAAACCTGGATTTGAGAAACAGAAACACAAAAAATCAAACATTTTATGTAATGTAATCCACAGCTCTAGGAGTAACTTCATGACTATGTCATATACAATTCTATAGGAAGGATAATCAACAAATAGAGACGGCAAATCAATCTAGCCTGACTCGAATTGGATGAATTGCCAAATTTTAGTACGTTAATTTTAAGTTGTCTTAAAATTCAGACTTTATTATCAGACAACTTATGATCCGAACGTAATCTAACTTAATCTATTCCGAAAGAGAATATTATAAGAATAAAATAACAAATAGCTATAACAAATTAAGTATTTTTAATTTTTAGTGTTTAATATTTTTAAAATTTTAATTAGGTTTGAAAAATGAAAAAAAAAGATACCTCTACAGTGCTGCGAGAAATAGCATCCCACTTGTTATATTGTCCTCTGTCAGCTTCCGTCCAAATTCCCCAGTCCATTCTGGTTTCCAGTCAAATCATTCTTTTATTTTCTGGCTTTCCAGACAGAATCAACAAGAAAATGAAGAAACAAAAACTTTCTTTTCTTACCCAACCACGAAAAAGGAGTAGCCATCCATGTGAAAGCTCTGAATTCTGGTGTCACTGTTCTGCAACACAACTTCTATGAACCCTTTATATGTAGCATTGATCAAAGACGTGCTCATCTTAGCAGGCCATTTACGTGGTTGATTAGGAAAATCAAGCTTGTAATCTCCCTTCAGGTTATGAATATCTGCAAGCCTAATCGGTGTATCAGGATTCACAAACGATAGTCCATTAAGTGTTGCACGTCGTTTCCCGTTTATTGTCACCGGCGGCGAGCTCCTTATAACATATGTATCAGTCACGTTGATTAAACCGTAGTGAAACGAGCCCTGAGGGTTTGGTCTAGCTCCACTTGCAGAAGTATTTTGCCTGACAGCATACCAAGGGCTTAGCAGAACAACATTTATTATAAATCATGCTGATGCAGAATTTAAGGTGATCCAATACTAAATCTCCTTTGTCACTGTAAAATTACAGATTCAAGTAAGAGAATCAGTCTCCACATTTTTTATTTTAATCTCTTATATGATATTTATTAATAAATATTAGTAAAAAATTTTATTAAATTTTGTTAAAATAAATAATCAAATATTTATCTTATTTACAAACTAATATTTATTTGTTAATATATTTTAATTATCAAAATAATTTTTTGAGGTTTTTTAATCTTTTAAACAAAAATAAAATTATTTTTGATTATTAGTGTTAAAGTAGATGTGTTGTTGTTAATGATAATAATTAAGTATTATATGAAAATTAGAGATAAACTAATTATCAAGTGAAATTTTTTATTTTAATCTTTTATATAATAAATATAAGTAAAAAATTTATTATCTTTTATTAAAATAAACATAAATAATTATTTTTTAGTTTACAAATTAATATTTATTTTAAATATATTTTAACTATTAAAACTGATTTTATTTGAACTTTATACATTTTGAAGATACTTTAACTTAAAATATATTAAGTAAATAACTATTAAATATGAAAATATTTTATTTTTATTTTAACATAAAATATAATATTAATATTTAATTAATTATAAATCAGAAGAATGAATGTGGAACATAAAACTAGACTTTATAGTAAAGTATGAAAATTAAAAAAATAGATAAAATTAGATAAAATAAAATTTAAAATTAGTAACAATGAATAATAATGAGAATGAAATGGCTTAATTTTTTTGGAAAAAGACATGTGAAATTGATGGTAATGATACGATGAAATAGGATGAATTGAGACGGTATTTTGTAAATACGTAATTATCTCGAATATATTAACTATTTCTTTATTTTCCGATCGCCTAGAAGGAACAAAAGAAGCATCTTGTTCTTTCTTCAATAATTTATGATCTCTAATGGACCTACTTTTTTATTTAATAAAGAACGAAAAAGTTAAAAAATGAAAACCAGAAATTAAAAAAAATACTAAAATATTAATAAAAAATGAAAATATAAAATCAAAAACAACGATAAGCCCTAACCTGATGGATTTTGGCTGGTTCATTGCTGCCCACCGGTTATAGATATCTGGTGGTGCATTAGGCAAAGGACCAGTTGCTGTTCCTCTGGAATTGGAATAGTGCAAGATGGCAACTCCTGTAACTCTTTTCCAATGTGATTCATTCACGAATCGAGCACTTGCCACGATATAGTAATCAGAAGTTGGATTCTGATCCATAGTAACCAGAAACGAATAAGATTGACCCACATGAATGTCAAAGCTGGTATAGTTTTGTTGTACAGTGTAATGTCCCTCGGTTTCCACAAGAAGCAGATTATGACCCTGAATCCTGAAATTTAAACTTGTTGATGTACCAACATTATGAACTCGGATACGGTAGGTCTTCCCTGCAAAGAGAAGGAATTACTTGCTATTTCGAATAGTCCAACTGAGTAACCGTATCGAAAAATCGCCACAGGATCTCATCTCGATCGCTTACCTGGATTGACATTGATGGTCTCATACTTAATGCCGCCAGGAACAAAAGCTTTGTCGTACCTATATGGTCCCTTTCCGTTAATCAAAACTCCGTCTGGCATTCCAAGCTCCTTCCCAGATTCAAGGTCACTCATCAAATCCTTAAACAAGATTCAGTCATCACCAGAATTTACTTTTCTTAAGTCATGCAAAAGGCATTAAAAAGCTTGAAATGAAATGTCATCAAAACACTAACCAAACGACTTCGAGTGTACCAATCACCAATCATAATCACAAGATCACCATCCGGTTTTGCGAAAGGGATTGGAATAACTATCCGGTTATTAATGATGAAAGGACCAAATCCTCCAGATGCCCTTTGAAGATTAAGGGATGGACCATAGAAAAAGCTTCCAATCTGATCTTTCACTTGGAAACTGTACGTGAAGTTCCGTTTTGGAGGAATAGGACAACTCGTTCCTGGAACACCATCCATCCATGAGTTACGTCTCATTTCGATCCCAGGCCTGTCAAAATCTCGGAAACCAATTAGTCAAGCTGAGACAACATCTCTGAAAAGAATCAAAAAAGCAAAGAAAAAAGAGGACACACCCACCAAGTCATGAGAAAATCTTCATTGAGTTCATTGTGCAAATTAATCAAAACATTGAAATTGGTAGTGACATTAATAACAGGTCCCGGAAACTTCCCATCTACAGCTATAACCTGCAATCCAGAAATTTTAAGGAAACAGAAAAAAAACCTGAGACCACCTCATCACAGCATTAAAAATGAGGATAGAACCTGCTGGGGTACTCCGAGAGGAGAGACAGTGATGTAAGAGACTTTAAGTTCATAGTACACGGTCGGGTCATCCGCAAAAGAGAGGCATGAGAGTAGAGCAATATGGACCAAAACGGTCAGCGAAAACCGAAGAATCGTCATGCTTTACAGTAATCAGATATGGAGAGCCAAGCAAATTGTCAATGCAGTGAAACTTTACGAACGATTACATAGTTCTTCTGATCGCAGAGATACAAACACATACATACGAGAATAATAGAAGATAAAGCGGTTGTTGTTATAGTGTACGTTCGTCGTAGGTTTGGTTAAGAACAGATAGAACAAGAAAGCCTGAAAGCGACGCCTTAAGCATTTCTTTTCCCTAAATTCTTGGAGCTTGATTAGAACAAACCGGTTACAGGCTAAACAGATTCATTAGTTCCTTTCAGTGACTGTCAACATCAATTCAATCTATCTGTGTAGAACTCCATTGGAATAGTGAAATTGTGATCATTTAAACAGAGGTATGAAGGATTTAGAATACAGTTCCTCTATTTGTACATACTTATGCTTTATTGGATTAGAGTACATAATTACCAAATAATAATAATAATTATTATTATTATTAAAAAAGGGATGAATTAGCTACTCTTGAACTTTAGGAGGAAGCAAATCAGGAAGAAGATCAGTACGATTTATCTCAACTCACGATCACAACAAACTCCAAGAAAATCCGGGAATATCATAACTTGTGTGTGTGTGTGTCTTGAATTAAAATAAAATTGATTAATTCTTAAATTAAAAAATACTCAAGTGAAATAATTAATTAGATTTTTATTCCATTAATTGTTGAAATGTTAATTAATTTACAAGCAATTTGTAAAATACCTTCAAGCCCGTTTAGTTGGCGGGAAAGTAAAGTGAATTTGAAATTTGATTATTCGAAAAATAAGTCTACGGAAAGTAAAGATATCCATATATTTGCATATTTATAAGAATTCTAATATAAAAGTTGGGTAGATTCTTAATATAATGTTTGGTATGTAATAGTATTTCATGGAATGTAATTTAATTTTATCTTGTGTTTCCAATTATATCCCTACAAACAAATAAAAATTGAAATCATTAAATAATGTTAATTTGTAATACAAGTTATATTATTAAATCTTAATTTTTTTCTTTTCTAATATTCTAATCATATAATAATGTTATATCATAAATATAGTATTGAAAACTACTAAAAAAAACTTAACCGAGTACAAAAATAAATCTTAAAATTCAAATCAATTATCAAAAAATTTTCTAGCATTGAAAAAAATACAAATAGTGTATTATTTCAACTAGACAATCTCAAAATGAAAATAAAAAAATGCCAAATATCTTTTGAACATCCTAAATTTAATAAATTTGAAAATCTTAAATATTCAAAATCTTGCTAACGGAGAACAATAAGAATAGTTAAAGAGGACGTATGATTTTATAAAAGAGTTGTCGTAGAGTTGAAAGAGAAGGAAGGGTTGAATTGGCTAGCGTATTTTTTAGATTAAATTCTTGAGGAAAGTAATATAAATATCAAGGGGGTGATGAGATTTATAATCCAAGTAAAGTGTTAATGAGAAAGTTTTTACTTTCTCTAAAATGAGAAAGTTTTTACTTTCCTAACTACTCATAAACATAAACCAAACGTGATAATATAAATTTTAAAAATGCATGTAAAATAACTTTTATTTGTAGTTAAGTGCGAGTCTTAAAGCAATTTGTGACTAAAAGATCTTAGGTTCGAATCACAGAAACAGCTTCTTTATAAAATACAAAGAAAAAGGCTGTGTACAATTGTGTGTACAATTGATGTTCCTTTTCTAAACCTCACAAAATGGAGAGCCTTGTGTATTGAGGTTGTTGTTGTTAATATCAATCAACCATCACATGTTAATCCTAGTTTTATTTACTTGTTTCATACATAAACTTAAAATTAAAACTCAATTAATCTGGATCAAGGCGAGTAAACTCACATTTTATATAAGAATATTGAGCAGAATTTGATTAAAAAAATGTTTAAATTCCACTTTAATTAACATTCTTAAAATTTTCAAGCTAAAAACTTTACGATCGAACCTAATTATTTAAGTTTAATCAAATTTGATAAAACTTGAATCCATACTTACCATCATATTATTACTTTATTAGTGCCATCTTTACTATATTCAAGGATATGGAAGATTTGTCCCTATTACATTTTTTTCAATGGAGTTCGTTGAAATGAGCTTTTAGGAGAGTGTAATTACTAAAAATAAACGCTCCTACCACTTCTGTGAAAGAGTAATTTGCAGATAAAATGAGGACCTAATTATAATTTAGAAATGGTTGGGATCCAATTATAATTTAGAAAAATTCAATTTGTATTTTGGGATTAATTTTAATGTAGTGAATATTAACTGAAACCTGCTTGATCTATCAAGTCGTTGTAGTATAGTGGTGAGTATTCCCGCCTGTCACGCGGGCGACCCGGGTTCGATCCCCGGCAACGGCGAATGCTTTTTTGGTTGTTCTCAGTCCATTGCTGGAAAAAACATTATATTGCGTTTTCACAATGATTTCATAAGTCGTTGTAGTATAGTGGTGAGTATTCCCGCCTGTCACGCGGGTGACCCGGGTTCGATCCCCGGCAACGGCGAATACCTTTTGGTGTGTTTACCTTCTCAGTCCCTTGCCGGGAAAGACACGCAATCGCATTTTCCTGATGATTCCGATACCGAATTTGCCATCAACACCTACTTTAACGTCAATGCTCCTCCGTCCTTTTCTTCCGTCTGTTTCCTCCCACAAACACCAAAACTCACAAATAACACCACCACAGATGGCTTCTAAACCATCTAAAGATGTTTCCCTCTCCGCCACAAGGTCTCAGAGCAATCTCATAACCACCACCAAAGTCCATGTAATGGCATTAGATGGAATTGTCCACGTCAACTCTTTGTTCACATTAGCACTCTTTCTTGGGCTCACATGGTATCCCACCCCCGCCTCCCTCGTCACCGACGCTTCTTGCGTCGCTGCTGGTCCAGCCGTCGAAGAGAACCTAGTGGTTTTCCATGTCTACTCCTTTAGCTGCTTCTTGTTTTCAAGTCTGATCGCATTGGCCATCAAAGAAGCTATCAAGATCATTGACAAAGATCATAACTTTGAGCGTCTGGGTGCGACTACAGCTAATATCAACTTGGTGGCATTAAGAGTAGGGACTCTGTTTTCTGGGTTCGGTTCGGTTTTCGGTTGCGGGTTCTTGATGTTGGCTCTAGTGGACTTGGTGAAGATAAAGTTGGGAACTTTGGGTTGTGGCGATCTCTATACTTTAGCTGCTGTTGCTCCTCTGGTGATTTTGGTACCTTCGGCTTTGTTTATCTTCGTCTTTCTTGTTCTTTATGCATTTACTCGTTAGCTAAACTCATATTTCTCTAAGTTAATGTATGTTTATAGTTCGATAAATTAAGAATTGAAATGTTAAATCCATTTGGTTGCTGTGTTTTATCTGTAAATGCTTATGAAAGGTTTCATTTGTGGTGGAAAGACAGGAAATTGTTCGGTTTGTTCAGTTTTTCATATTCTTAACATCAGTCTTCTTCACGTGTTATCGCTTGCCATTTTGACTGGTTCGATGAGACCTAGTGGGTTAGGTAGTAGTAATGCAATTTGCAATTTTTATATTTCTGATTGTATTGAAAATGGTTCATTTTGTCCCCTTTTTTAATGATATGATATTGAAAATGGTAGTAGAGTAGCTTCAAATTTGTTCCACTACATAAACTTAATCTGTAAAGTCAACACTTGATGTAGGAGCTTAATGACAAGTTCCCGATTTTTATGTTAAATCCAAATTGAAGGTTGTATGCCTTTTGATTCAAGTTGATGCCATTCCGGAACTTAAATACGAGTGATGGAGGTGATTAGAATAGAACAGATTCTTAATGCTGTTTCCCATCTGTTCGCTGTTTCAATGATTTTGTCTCTGGGAAAGAGGTAGGATATGGTCTTGAATTCATTATTTGGATGGCTAGGGATCAAGTTCTTGTTTTCAGTTTCCGTTGTTTCTGCTTCATCATTTCCATCTTATCTACATTCTCCTTTGTTTCGTTCCTTTTCTGGTGTCGCTGCTCTGGCCCTTGCTATTCCAGAAGCCAAATGACATTTCAGAATCAGAACCATCCTGATCCTATTGATCTCCTTTCCTTTCCATCCGCCTGGAATCAACTCTTGTTTTCTTCGGAACCGCCGCAAAAGCTCCTTAAAATTGCGGTTTTTGTCAAGAAATGGCCTCGTCAATCTTTAGCCGGTGGACTGGAGCGGCATGCTTTGACTCTTCATCTTGCTCTTGCCAAAAGAGGGCATGAGCTTCACATTTTCACCTCTTCTCTCCCCAACATGTCTTTCCCAAGGCATCAAATTAGCAACTTATACTTTCACCTCTCAAAGCTGACAGCTGCTGGTTATCTGGACCAGTCTTTAGTCTGGAAACAATTTGAAGCTCAAAACTCAACTGGGAAACCATTTGATGTGATCCACACTGAGAGTGCTAGTCTCCTGCATACCCGATCCCACAACTTGAGCAACTTAGCTGTTACTTGGCATGGTATTGCATATGAAACCATTCATACTGATATCATTCAAGAGCTTCTGCGGAATCCAAAACAACCACAAGCATATGCACTGAGTGAAAGAGTGATTAAGGTTGTGGAAGAGGTCAAGTTCTTCCCGGACTACATGCACCATGTTGCTACCAGTGATCATGCTGGAGATGTCTTGAAAAGAGTATACATGATCCCAGAAGAAAGAGTTCATGTTATTCTGAATGGTGTGGATGAGGAAGTTTTCAAGCCAGATTATGTCAAGGGCATAGAATTTAGTCAAAAGTTCGGAATCCCGAGAAGTAGAAGATCGTTGATTTTCGGTATGGCAGGGAGGTTGGTGAAGGATAAAGGCCATCCATTAATGTTTGAAGCATTGAAGCAGATGCTTACTGAAAATTCCACATTTCGTGACAATGTTGTTATCCTGATTGCTGGTAATGGACCTTGGAGTGAAAGGTACCGAGATCTTGGAACTAATGCAATTGTTCTGGGATCGCTAGAACAATCTCAGTTGGCTAGGTTCTACAATGCCATAGACATTTTCGTGAACCCGACATTACGAGCTCAGGGATTGGATCATACTCTGTTGGAGGCTATGCTTTCTGGTAAACCTATAATGGCCACAAGAGTTGCAAGCATCACAGGGTCTGTTCTTGCAGAGGTTGATATGGGTTACATCTTTTCACCAACCATGGTTTCTCTAAAGAATGCACTCTACAGGGCATGGGAAGATGGCAGAGAAATTCTGGAGAAGAAGGGGGAAGTTGCCAGGATAAGAGGATTGCAATTGTTCACAGCAACCAAAATGGCATTGGCTTATGAGAAGCTATTTCTCTGCATTTCCAGAGAAGGAAATGAAATGGAAGATCCTTGTCAGCACCAACAATTTAGTGTTTAGAGCTAAATCTGACAGCCAATTTTCTCCAAGTTGTGTTCGATCTGGTAACTGAAAAACAGTTTTCTGAGTAACAGGAAACAGTGTAGAAATCGCAGGGGTTCGTTCAGGGATTGAAACGTATGGCCAAGTTCTTCAACTTTTAAGTTACCCTCACATGAAGCAGAAGAACTGCAAATGTAAAACGTTTTTGCTTGGAGTTGAAGAAATAGTCAAAGGTGTCATTATTTTCACGAAAGACTTCAAAATTTTTAGGTATTTCACCCTCTTATGGAAGCTATGCTACAATCACTTATTTTAATGGCTATAGATGATCATCTACCTTTAAAGTAAACATGATAGTGCTTATCACACAAAATTGATTCACATTTAACAAATTACTAAAATTACATCATCATCAACCATGTAATGATCTTTGGTCAAAGTTAAATGATTTTTAATGACAGTAGCTCAGATGTCAATATCAGTGATATTATCAGGAGCTTGTGTCCAAAAACATGAAACAAAAATGAAGCATTTCTCTATTAAACCATACAGAATTAAGAAATAGTTGGGAACTATATCATCTCCAGAGAACCAAAACTGGAATTGAATGATCAATATACTTGGACAATAGGATCGAGCATCACAGGAAAGTAATCAGAAAGACATTTACAATTAAGACAAGAAGCTTTGAGAAGACTAAGGTTGCTCGGTAGGGGAAGGATCCTGATGTGACTGCCTCAACGTGTTCCTGTGCAAGTCTGCTTCAAAGCTGCTTGGTCTAATTCCTATAGAACTCAAAAACATAGAGATATATGCTTTCTTGTTGTATAGTATATCAAAGATTATAACTTTTTCTGTTTTATTCTTTGCACATGTTAGTTATAAGCCACTGGACTTCTTCCACATTACCAGGGAGTTGAGGAACTCCATAACCTGAAATGGAAAAGGTACAAGTAACAGATAATGTCACACTATTGTTAATCGAGAAGAAGATTACAAGCAGTAGAACACCTGATTGATTCAAAGCATTACTGTTAATCACACTGTACCTCTGACGGGTCTCGGAGGGAATAATATGCATTGCTTTCCTTTGGTGCAGACGACACTATGATGCCATAACCACATTTCCTCTCTCTCAAAACCTGTTTTAGAGAGATCCTAAGGTCAGTGAATTGTATAAACAAAGAAAATTATAGTCACAAGAAATGATCAGAACAACATGTAGCTAAAGAAATGAGTATTTCTCGCCTTGAAAGCATCTTCATCCGTCCGGTCATCTCCCACATAAATTGGAAGAACATCGTCAGAATTACTTAGTCCTGAAACATTTTTTATTTCATAAGTGGCTCAGAAACTGAAGTTCTTTGTATCAATAAGTAATTAAAGACCTTCAAGACAAAAGGTTCACGAACCTAGTGATTCAAGTACAAATAGTACAGCTTTTCCTTTGTCCCAGTCGATCATCGGCCGGACCTCTAAAACCTAAACTTCGTCAACCAAATGAAAATTAGACAAACAGAAAATATACAGAAAATAGAATAGATTGAGAACAGTCATGATAGATACGAAAATTACCTTCCTCCCGTGTGTCAACTTCAGCCGTGGGAACTCTTTTATAACATCATGAACACGCTGTGCAACTGTCATCCAACTCTAAACATAGAAGAAAGGTGCAACAATATCATTAAGCTTGAAAAGGAAAATTGTTCATTCAAGTTACTAACTAGTGGATGCTACTTTGTGGCGAAAAAATGAACCAGTACCTTCTCATCTACATTACGGTAATGCACGGAGATGCAGAACTTGTTGTTTTCGACTTTAGCTCCTTCAATGTCCTTGGTACATTCGACAAGGGAATCGTAGACCTGCTCAGATGAATTTAACAAAATGCTCAATAACAAAGGGGAACAAAGAAAGAGAACTAGTTGATGTTATTGCTTTGTACAAGATATTTACTTACCTCTTCAATCATTGGTAAAAATTCACTAGCAGGCTGGAACAGCGTAACTTCCTTGCCCTGTTTGCAGCATAAGTAGGTTAAAACAAACTAAATAAGTCATAAGGTGGAGAAAGATTATCAACTTGCAGAGGACTTGTTAGAAAGTTACCTGCTTATCAGTTGACCTGATGGAATTTGAATGAGCAACACAGGCAGATTTTGTAACGGGTCCTATGATGTCCATCCCATGGCTGCCGGCATAGTAGAGTTCTGTTAATCCCACAAACTCATAAACCTGGATCACCAAAATCCACAAATAACATATAATCAGATAAACAATAAAAGTCTTAACTATCAACACAAACAAACTGTCTTGAAATGGTTTACAAGACAATCCTTTCGATTACCTTGTCACGGCTTCTCCCGCTAATTATTGCTGTTGGAAAATATTTTGCCACCTTTTTAACAGCCAAACGCATCTACAATGAAATTAGAGGATCTCTCGGTGATTATTCATTTACGGGGCATTTTAAAAGAAGATTAACTAAAAACTTCTAAGCAATCAAGAAGTTCTTCTTACATTATTAGACATGAAAGCACAGTCGGGGTCATCAACAATTGGTGAAAGTGTACCGTCATAATCCAGGAATAGGGCAATTCTCTTTCCTTTGGCAAAGTTTGTGATTTTCCCAAAAGAAGTAAGAGCAGATGGGTATTTAAGCTGCAAGAAGGAAGAAACACAGGTCAGAAAGATCACCATCAGACTTATTTGTTAGAGATAAATAACAAATTGTTCTTAGGAACAGACAATTACCAGCCAGGAGCGATAAGCAACATCTGCATCAGCTAAAGGAAGCTCATTTTGTATGTCCTTGTTTATTTTCTTACGAGGAGGAGAAGAGGACATCATGGCATCCAGCCAACCACTGGAACGAATATCATCAAGCACTCCAGTTTTTTTCCTTGGTATAGTTAATAATAAATTTGATGAGAAAGCTGCTCCTCTGGGTGAGTATTGCAACAGACTGTTATGAACTCCCAGTGTTGACTGATCCGTGAGAACAGGGGCAGTGTGATTTGATTTAAGGTCCATTGGATCTAAATTTATTTGAACACGTATGATGTCTGAACTAAGGAGATGCTAACAGCAGACAACCTTCCAAATGAAGAACAATTGTAGGTTCTTTGTATTGATATCTAAGATTTCTATTCAGCTGACTAGTTTATCGAAGAAGAACCACCTTTCAAAGTTTTCTTATCACAGCTGCTTTGTGAGCAGTCCATCAAGAACAGTGCTCCTGAACACTGGTTGGTATAAGATGTGGTCCGTAAGAATATGATGAAATAAATAAATGAATAATCTTCTAATAGCACAATAATTTGTTATTACCTATATGCTCTCATATCTGCACTGACGATGTGTATATCAAGACAACAGATTATAATTTCAGAATTCCTTGTGAATCTACAATCTTCTGCAAGAACGAAAAAACAGGCGAGTAAGGTAAGCACAATAAGATCAAGCACTAAAAACAGATTTATACACAATGTCTAACCAAAAAGATTGTGGTAATCTAAGTAAACAACAAGAATATCCTCAAAGCAGTGTACAATTAACCAAAACAAAGATTCAGAGAATGTGGCTCTGTTTTGCCATTTCCATACTACCTACATGAGATGTAAATTACAGAAATGGATAGTGATGCAGGTGCTAAATTAATATAATTATCAACTTTTTTTTGTGATCTCTCTCTCTCTTAGCTTTTTCCTATGTTCAGTCTCATTCCCACCAAAGTAAATTGGTTACTGCTGAAAAGGAAAAATCATTATCAACTGTTCACGCCCTTCACTTTCTCATGCCAGAAGCAGCAAACAATAGAACTAGGGAATCTTTAAAAAAAATAAAAACTAGGGAGCAGAGTCGGTATAAACTCCTGAAATTAAAACTGCAAAAATGCAAAAATACTAAATGTCCAAAAAAATCAGTATATTGATTGGGGATGTATCAACAAATCCATGTCTGAGTCAAAAGAGTCCAAATTGAAGGGAAACCAAACGTGCATTAAGAGGTGGAAAATCTAAACTTAAGGTAATAATTATTTTAATGCTCCATTGAATTTTGGTTGCAAGGAAAAGAAAACTAGGACCCTACAGGGCATTATCATCATCAGCCAAAAAACATAGATTTATATGCAGCTGCAACAAAAACATGTGATGAAACAAGTATAGCCGTCTACCCCCTTAGAGACCAAAAAGCAGACGAAAAAAAAAAAGAAACAACAATAAAGAAATCACTAATCAGAAAAAAAAATTGTATGTTTAAAGGACAAGTGGAATCACTATGGTGATGGTAAAGAGAGGACACTAAACACATTAAACCATACATCGGTTTTCTTAGTAGAAAAATGAAAGTTAAAACCGCAAAATAAAATTGATCAGATGCATGATTTAGGAATCAAGGAACCGTCTTTTCGTGAAGATATCTGGCAAAGAAAGTTTTAGTAATTGGGGTAGTTGCAGACAATAAAATACTCTCGCAACCTCACATAGTGGAGGGTCTCAATTATCACATGCAACTATCTACGAGGGACCCAACACTAAACAAAAGATTCAGACATTTTATAGATCATTTAAATGAAAATGAACTAACAGCACACACATACATATAGATACAGACATCTCATTCTCCTATACTATCAGAAATTCTAATGTAATTTGACCACTAACACCGAAAGCAACATAGTAGAACACGAACACGAACACGAGTACATTTTCTCATGCTTACATAGTTTTGTTGAAGCCTTGATACCATACATGTCCCAACTGAATAGAAGAACTGGTACGAAATTTAACTACGGTCAAGATTCTAGATACCGACTTTAATGTTTTGGTTTAAAGAAAATTAGCAACTTTGACAAAGAAAACACCACCATGTTTTCAATGACTTGAAAAGTATACGCTTGTTTTACTCTAAAAACATTTTGACATCTCTAATCAGTCCATTTTACTCAAAAGTTTATTTAAGGACTTGAGGAAAGAATCTAAGATGAAAACAAAAGCCATATCACATCATTGGTTAATCAAGAGGAAGCAAATCAGAATCAAAGTCGAAACCCCAAATATCGGTTTTATGGGGCTGGAAAAAAAAACTGAAAGAAGAAAACAAAACTGAACTGACCCGTGATGTAACAATCGCAGCCAGCCAAAAGAAACGCATCTCAAAACAAGAACCAGAAAATCAGATATAACCCAATGTAACATAGAAACCAAACAAAGCGCAGAGCATTTGAGAGCCAAAAACGCAATCTTTCAAGAAGATTAGATTTTCTAGCATTCACCAAACGTCCAAGTTCAATACAAAAGCCGTCAGAAATCACAACACGAAGCAAAATGCAGGTAGACGAAAATTGAGAGTTTGCCAAAGAAAGGAACCTAATTCAACTCTTCCTACGTTATTCCAGCTATTTCTTCAGCCGACAAATATATACGTGCACAAATGAATGGCACAGCGTTACAAAGAAGAAGAAAAGAAAAATACCCAAAAGAAAACCCTAGAAATCGCAGAGAACGAGGAACGAGAGTCAAGCGCTAAAGATTTTGTTACGCGAAACCCCAAAACTACAGAGAGACGACACAAAGAAGAAGAAGAAGAAGAAGATGAAGAGGAAACGCTTAACATAGAGAGTTGGTATTTATAGAAGGAGTTTGTTTTCGGTTTTTGGTGAATGGAGGAGCGCGTGCTAGATACTCGCCGTGCGTTGCACGCTCCAATCAATTTCACCCCCGCGTTTTTGATTCATTAATAACTGAAAAGAATCTGGAAAATCATCTTTTATTGATTTTGATTTGATTCTTCTAAATTTGGGGGAATTATAACAATAAAAACGGCCGAGATTTACGAGGGGCCCAGAAATGGACACCTGGAGGCTGACTCGAACCTCTTGCTGACACCTGTGACCCAGTTGGGATGACGTGGTGAGTTAGCATGTGGGACCCGTGACAGCACGTGTCGTCACTTTCGGGGAACAGGATCACAGCTGGGAGATCGTCGGTTAGGTCCCCACGTGGCAGAAGACGGAGTGAGAGTGGGTCCCGACAGGTACGGCTAGTAAATGAGAGCCACACGATGAGTATGAATGCGGTCGTCCAGTGTTCGGGGACAATTTAATAGAGGCCATTAGATCGATCCGACGTGGCAGGGCATGGCTCCCGACGGAGACAGAAACTGAAACATTTGTCTGGAAAGCTCCTTCCCAACTCCTTCCGACAACGACAAGTTGTTTTGGGAACTCGAAATCTTGAGGTGTTTCAAGCTAAAATGTAATAACATGAATTTTAATTATAATTTTAGTCGAATTTTATTTATTCATTTCGTATTAATTATCTAATTATGTGACCCAATTTAAATAATTAATTATATTAAATTCTTATTTTTAAATATTTTAATTTAGTATTCATATTAATTATTTTATTTTATTAATTATGATCCTTTATTATATAAAACTCTTTTTATTTATTTTACTTTAATGCGACACAACTCAGTTTAATTATAAATTTTCAATAAAATAACCTAAACTTTAATTTCACAATTTTCCAATGTTATGGTATGGTCCAAATGTAACATTAAATGTCATGTCTCAAATTTGAATGCATGAATGTTGAAGGTAAACGGGAGTTGGTGGAGAGAGGGGGTTAGTTAATGTCGAGGAAGAGACGGTCAAAGATGGCGACTACAGAAAAACAAAGTAAACGGAAACATAGTTCTAGTGTCGAGGAATATTTAAGTGGTTGGAAGATACTTGACAAAAGAAGTTTAAGCTCAATATTAATTTAAATATTTGAATTTAATTGAGTTGGAAATAATACAACAATAATAATTTAAAAAGAGTCTTATTTATACACGAAGTCTGAAAAGGTTCAATAATATGTAACATTACTCTTAATTAAATTATAAAAGTTGAGTTTGAGTCAATTGAAATAAGTGAATATACTTTTACTCAATAGTTTAAAATTAATTAATCAAATCGATTATCATTTTATTAAATTATATTATTTTAACTATCATATTATTCAGGTTCATAATTAAATTCAAATTATTTAGTTTGAACGTAACGGAATTTAAAATAATTTAAAATTATAGATAATTTAAATTTATGATTGAATCAAGTCAACGTGTTTAGCGCATAAGGCTCTCTACTTTGAGAAAATATGAAAATAGTCATAATCCAGTTTCCGTGAGTTGAACCTATGATCTTATAGTTACAAAGAAATAACTTTTCCGATTGCACTGATTCACCTTCAAAAAATAAGGTTAAGTAAAAAATTATATTATATTCTACTCAATTATTTCCAATATTCCATTCATACAATGAAATTAAAAAAAATTAAGCCTACTCCAAAATCTAATTAACTCATAATAATTATACAGAGTTTAATTACGGCAGGGTTAGTTTTGTCAAATCTAGTCACCTCTTTCAACGTAAATCCTTACACTCAAAAGGTGGAATTGCCTACCCCAGTGCCCCCACACCCCGGCCCGATAGAGTAGTAGAGGGGTAAATCACGGTTTAATCTCACTCAGTTCTTCAAAAAGGAGACTCTGTATCCGGTGTGCACAAGGAACCACCATATTAGATGAAACTCTTACACTGCCGCTGCCGATACTCGAACCTAAAACTTTACACTTAATAACTTCCCTGAAGATCAATTGAACTACCTGTGCGGCTCAATGCAAATCCTCCATACTTGTAAGGGTGTTCCAATCCAATTTTGAGCAATTTTATCCATACATTTGTATAAGTTACGTAAATATATGCATAAGATATAATAAAATAAAGTAGTAATTGGTTTATTCACACCAAATCTTCTGTACTCGTATGAGTGTTTTAACCCTATTCTAATCAACTTCATCCACATATTAAAAAATAAGGTAAGAACTAGTTTACGGAATCGATCAGCTAAGTCGCAAACACAAATTGACCAGAGTTTGGGGGCTAATGTCATGTTGTGTCATGTTAACGATAGAGATTCCGAATCTCTCCGAGTAGTTAAGTCAATACGTAAACTGAATAAAGCAATTTAATATGTAGAGTAGGATTTGACGTAGTTGATGAGCAACGAACACAGATAAAAGAATTTAGTGTATAGTGACTTGTGATTGTAGCTTTTTGTGTGGGATGAGGGGCACTTGGAAACTTTAAGAGACCCCATTTCCAAGTAGCTCAGCTGAGCATTTAAGAAAAGAAAAAGAAAGGGTGGGCCTTATATTGCATTAAAGAATGACGAAGTATTGGGTCTTTATTGAATTCAAATTTAAAGGATGTTTAATTTAACTAGAAATGGTTTGGTTAAATATCATTTTGATTTAATGGTTAAAAAATTTAGTGTCCATTTGATTATGCATGGCAATCAAGTCCAACCCGAAATCTTATTTTTACGTTCAAGCGTTTTAGACTTGAACACGGGTTTGATCGAGTTTAAGTAATTCAAAGTTAAATTATGTTTAACCAAGTTTTATTAAATTTTTAAATTTTTGAATAATTTCTTTTACGTTTAGACAGAGTGTAAAAAGGATAATTCTTATGCTTCTTACCCAAATACTACAATCATTGTGGTCACTCTACATCATAAGATGATCATCATTTATAGAACCATGCCATATATTTGAATTACCCCAATTTCACTTTAGACGCCTTGTACATGGTAGAATACAGAGTTTATGATCAAGCTATCGATGTTTTAAGTGAAAATTATGAGTTTCAGATCGGGCTAGGTCAAGTAGCCTAAGCCTAAACCGGACTCAAATCGCAGAATTAAAAAGTTTAAACTTGGTTTGAATCCGAATCAACTTAAGTCGAGCCATTAACTACGAGCCAAGCTAAGGTAAATTGAGCTTTTTCTTGTCATTCTTACATTTGGATGTTTTTATTACTTATTTAGTTAAGATTTGTAAGGAAAATTGATCAAAAAAAGTTTGATTGGAATTTGTAATAAAAGATTAAAAACAAAAACAATAACAGTATGACCTTTGAATTGTTCGTTTTAGATTTGACGAAACTTTAAGATAGGCTCGAACTAAAAAAAAAGAACAGAACCGATTAGAATTGACAAAATAAATTCAATTTGACCTGTAAAATGAACGAGTTGGATTCAAATTAAGCACTCTTTGGGTTAAATTTATATTGAGCGACTTGACTTAATAATTTTATAAAAATGATATTATTTTAGTGTGATTATTCAAAATAATCGTTGTTTTATTTTTAAAATTTTAAAATTTGAGAATAAAATAATATCGATTTGGATAATAACATCAAAATATTATTATTTTGAACGATATAAACTAATTCAGTCGGATTCGGACCTTGTCAACTGTACTTGAAAACTTGTAAGAAACCATGAAAAATAAGGATTGGCCGACATTCTTGAACTAGTAAATGCAGATTTTCTGACAAGTTCTTATGTAATTTCATTTTTCGGCCCAAGCAATTAATTATTTCTTGATTTGGTAAATTGCCTTGGAAAGAGCAGCAGAAGTTATGAATTTAAGGTTTGGAGGATAGGGGTTCAGTTCAGATCACCGTTCTCCTGTTGCTATCTTGTTTTGGGCCAAACCGGACTGAGCCCGAATGCAGTCATTAGTAAAGTGGAAGCTGATTTAGTCGTTAGTAAAACCGATGTTCACGAAGGGACTATGATAACAAACAAGGAACACTGGCATAATTGGATCAGTCAGAGAACACAATCATCCAAAGACAAGCTGTAAAACACAGACAACCAGAACTCAAATACATGGCAAGACAAAAGTTTAAGGAGCAGAGTGGATGCAAAAGTCTAGTTCTTAGGATCAGAGAAATTTAAGAAGCTAAGATGTCTCTGCTACCGGGATAACCAGATCGGAAGGCCGTCTGTTGCCATCGCCGCAACTCACAAGCATGCTTCAAATGTTCCATTCTCTTCATCATCAAGCATTTGGACAACCTGTGCAACACCTTCTGCAATTTCCTTCCTAATCACACCATCGGGCATATCGAATGTTCGTCTCCTGATGGAAAGAGTTTTCCCTGGAGGCTGAGGGTCTATTACATCCAGCATTGCTTCCAACTCATCCACAATTGATCTCTTTGCAGCTCTAACCAAAATATCAGCTCTCTAGAAAAATCAAACATTGGACACGTTAAGAAACAAAACTAGAATCATGGATTTTCTACCTAAACAAACAAAAACTAGTAAGTTCCAATCATACAACAAGCCCAATGCTTCATTCTTCTTCCAAGTTTCCACTTTCATCTCAATTTTTGAGCTAAGAACGTTGATTCCATTTCTTGGTGAGGCAGAACTGATCAAGTGTGGTTCTCCAAGAGGCAGTTAACGTTAAAATGGCATTTCGGGTCAGTGAACTTTGATCATTGTAGACCATGTCTTATAAATGATAATATGCACACAATCACCAACAAAATGATGCTAGTGATGAATTTGATTTCAAGCTATTAGAACAAGGACTAATGAAGTTGAGCCTCTCTGTTGTTTAAATAGTCATTTGACAGAACTCAAGCTACTAGAACAAGGACTAAGGAAGTTGAGATGTTCATCACGAAAATGGGGTTACCTCAATAGCATCAACGGTAAGGAGCAGGACAATGATCTTTTCGGAGAATCGTTGGCGCTCTCCTGCATCCCGAGCCACCTGGCGGCGGTAAGAGAAGTTGTTAAAGGAAGCTCTGATCTCCTTCAACTTGCTTTTGGCAATAGCCAACTCCCTAAGAGCACGCAGAGCCTTTGATCTTCGAATCAAATAAGCCCTGAAGCTCATTTGGATCAACAATGCCGCATCTTGCACAGACAATTCCTTCTGCTTTCCCTTACCAGCTCTTACCGCTCTTAGTCTTTTCCCAAAAGCCTTAAAACCCCATAACCAAACACAACCACACAGATATACATTAAAAAATTGTCGTTTTCAGAGTACCTATATCATTCATTTCCCAACAAAACAGACAAAAGGGTTGTCCAAAGCTCAAGTCTTTTCTAATGTTTCCAATGCAGCCAAAACAGAAAACAAGAACAATAAAAAAATGGAGTCTTTTTGTCATAATGTGCTAGTTCAACGTGAATCTTGAGTTGGGTCTGATTTTAACTAGCCATACCTGTCTTAAAACTAGAGCTCCATGATCGTTGGGCTCTTCGATCTTCACCAAACGCGCGCCACTCTCAGCTTTCTTCTCCTTCTCCTCTGATAATCCGCTACTCTCGGCTTTCTTCTCTTTCTTGCTCTTCTTCTCCTTTTTCTCTGATGATCCACTACTCCCACCTGCATGGCCAGTCGATGCTTCGATCGTGTACTTCCGTGTGATTGCATCTTCTCCCTTTATCTCAGCCGTCCATTTGTACTTCTTCTCAGTTCCCGCCTTCATCTCTTTCTTTCCATCCTTGATATCCGCCGTCCACTTGTACTTCCTCTCCACCGGCCCGTGAACCTCCGCCGTCACCGTGTACTTACGGTCACCGACTTTCGTCTTGGGTTTGACCAGACAGTCAAACTTTGACTCCAGAGCGCTGACTCGATCACACAAGCTCTGTAACCACAAATCGTTGTGAACCCTCCGGGACGAGTAAACCGACGTCGTTCGACCAATGTGAATCAGATCCGTCACCTTTTCGTCTAGTAGCGAAAATGGGTTAGGGTTTAGCAGGTCAAGAGTATAACTGAAGTCCTCTGCTGCTGCTTCTTCTTCGTCCCAAAACGACGGGAAAGACAGCGTTTTGGGAGTGAAAAACGACGCTTCTTTTACAAACAGAGAGCTTGCGAAATCGGGCTCATACATCTCTATTCTTCTGAATCTACTCATAGCTGATGCGAGTCGGAACACTGAATCAGAACGAGTTAGGGTTTTGGACGATTTGAGATCATAGGCCAGTAGCTGTCATCGATTAAAAGGAGGCTTCAAAGAAGAAGACAAACTTGTGAGTCACCCGAGGAACAGAATGACGTGTAGGGTAAAATGGGAAATTGAAGCTGTGAGATTCGGTGGAGTAGGCATTGGTGGATAAGATATAAAAAAAGCCGTGAGACTGTTTTGCCACGTAATGAGAGTTGAAAGGACGAAAATAGCGTTGCTTTCTTGTGAAAATTACGGGGACATGAGAATCTTTATCTGACAGTGCGATTACAAAGTGGTGCAGAGCATGTGGCTTTTCGTGATATGTGTCCTCTGACAAAGTCGCCCACCGCACGATCCACAGGTTTGGGCTTGGCTGAGCCCAACTAAGAAAAACTGTTTTTTTTTTAATAGAAAACAATTTGTTTTTTTTTTTTAAAGAGTAAAATTAATATATTAACTCAACTTGCAAATGTTCATTAGCGTACACAAGTGCATGTCTTAGAGCCACTGCCTCTGCCATATTTAGAGTAGGAAGAACCTTATAGTGTCCTGAAATGGCCGAGAGAAATTGACCTTCATCATCTTCAAGAATTGCCGCAAAGCCCGAAGCTCTGCTACTCTATACATTCTTCTAGAGAGGAATTCGAGTGGGCTCTGCAGCTTCTTGCCCCTAAATGGGTTATCTCGACAACACCCCCTTGCCGCTCTATGGAGCTTGATTATGTTAAGAGGAATTGTTCTGGCCATCGATTAACTTCAGATGACTGTCTGTGGAAGCTTTTGGACATTAGTACAGAAACTTCTCCAAAAGCCAGTTTATCTGTCCAAAGCATTGTTAATTCTCCTGTGATTCAACACACCATCCAGATCTCTGAAGAGTCTCAATTACAACCAGTAAAAGCATGCTCTCATGAATTCTTGAGTTTGTCTCCTCCCAGCAAAAGGCTCGAGCTGACTTTATTTGGTAGAGCTAGACTTGGAATCCAAGGTTCTGATTTTGCAATGGATGACAAAAGTAAAATTGCATTGACAAGACCTGAATCTTCACAATCCACTGTTAATAAACAGGATCAAAAAGTTCCATTTCATGATACTCAATTGAAATGTGAAAGTAAGTTGGAGAATATGTTAGAAAGTAATGACGTTGGAGAGCATGGCAAGAAAACAGCCAAGGAAGAAGTCAACAAGGATTCTTCTTGTTCTCTCATTGGATCCTCAAAGAACTTCAGTGATCCCGTGAGGAACTTATACAGGAGCATGAATATTCCTGTTCCTCGGCCGCGTCCCTCGTTGGTTGATCTCAGGAATGCCAAGAAACAAACCAAAAGAAAGGTTGAATCCTGCGAATGGTTCTTGAGATCATAATATAAAGTTTATACCTTTCATCATCTCCAGTTAGTGAATTCTTTATATCATACCATTATACCTATTTTGATCATTGATTGAATAAGGACTTAAAGTCCTGTAATTCGAGTTCAATTAAACAATTTTGATTTTAAAAATTCATAATTATTACTCCAAATTTTTTATTAAATAAGCGATTAATTATATTATATTTGCTCTTTTTATTTTTATTTTTAAAAAAATATCATTTTGTTTTTAATAATATTTAATTATCATATTAGTCTACTTTATCAATTTTTAGTTCTTATTATAAATTTAAAATGATGTAATATTATAATAATATAACATCATTTAAAATAAAAATAAATAAAATATAATGAATAGAGTTGTATGATAACTAAATAATATCATATTTAAAATATAAGGGGTGAAATGAAAAAAAGCTAACCTTTTATACACAAATTTAAAAGAAATTAATAAGTCTTAATTTGGATGAAATATTGGTGGCTATTCATGATCATTTTTAATAAATAAAAAATTGTTTTATTAAGAATTTATTTTATGTTATTTATAGTAAGATTAATCATAAATAACTACTAATAATTCACTAAAAATATTTTCTTATGTATGTATATATATTATTTATATATATTTCAGTCGGCCTATCTTTATATAATATTTTGCAATATTTTAAAAATTGAATTAGAATTTAGCAGATAAAACAGAGATTTAAAGTTTAAAAGATTCAACTGATATTAACAGGGATAACAAAATCGACCCAACTCGCTTTTGTCCCGTTTGTTATTTCTAAAACGACATCATTTTAGAAGCTTTTTTTCTTAAAAAAATAAATGACAGATTGGCAGGTCGATCAGCATGCTACCATAGCCTGTGGTTAAGCCTGATTGGGTCTAGGCTCAGACTCAGTCTCAGTTCGGCTCATTGAAATCCCTAAATATTAGACTATTATAAAGTCAAATATTGAATAAAATGAAAAATTTAAAATACACATATTTATTGAAAAATTTAAAGGTTAATTAAAAAGAAATTATTAAAAAAATTAATTAATTAATTTTTATTTATATAAATTTATTCATTTAAAAATTAATCGAATAGTTAATAAATTGATTAATTTTTAACAACAAAATTTATTTTAATAAATAAATTAAATTGAAAAAATTAAAATTGAACTAAAAAAATTAATTGATTTAAACGATTAAATTCACGTAATTATTAAAGTAAGACGATATATTGCAAAATATTCCACTAATTCCTTAAACTAAGTTGGGACAGGACACACAGAATGTTTGATACAAGTGAAACAATCACACATTCTAACCATTACAAGTCCCATCAACACTATCCCAATAACCACCCCGCAACTTATAGCCCCACAGACCTTCCTTAAGCCAACTTCTTTCTCTTCACTCTTCTGATGAACCGCCTTGCCCTCCATCTCTGGCGGTGTCGGCGGGGGCGGGGGACCCTTTTCAGCGGGCGGAAGTTCATCAACCACATGGTGTGGCTCGTGAAAGAAAGGAGAACCCAGTTCATCAAAAGAAGATACCTGTGTCTCGCCATCTTCATTGAGACACGACTCGGTGCATGAACACTTGGAAACCATATCATCATCATCATCATCAAGAGTTGTCCTGAACTCGTCCCAATTGTGGAAAGCAGCTTCAAGCACTGTGAGTCTCTTGTCAATGTGTTGCAAGTGATGTGGCTTCGCAGGGCTGGAGGCGACTTCGGTGGACAAGAGGGTTCTCAAGAACACGAACCTTTGCTCTATGTCTAGAGAGTCAGGTTGGCGGTCAGGATTGTGATGAGCGACGTCTAGGAGTTCGGACTGAAGTTCGTCGATTTTGTTCTGCAAGATGGCGAATCTCTTTGTCATCTTTTGGTCCAATGTTTGTCCTTTCCTTGCTTCTGATCTGATACTCTTGGTTTGTGGTAGGAGATAATAGTAGTGGGGCTGTGATGTTTCAGTTATAGGACGGTTTGTTATGTAGTGTTGTGCGAATTGGGACTTGGAAGTTATCCATTGACAACGGTTGAGAAATGCAGTTTCAGGCCCTGACCAAAAATGCTGGATAGGGTTGGCAAGACGGGGTTCAAAAAGTTTAAATTTCGGAAAAAACGACGTTTGATCATTCGGATCATTAATCATTAGACAAAAAGACCTTCTCCCTGGATCAGTTTGAAACGGTTCGTCAAACTCGATTGCAGCCTGAAACCCTAATCATGGAACAAAAATCCCATTTTCGAACACGAACGGCCAAGTGAGCATTAGAAAGCAAGACATGCGAGAAAGATTGGGGCACAGGGTGAGTTACCCATTAAATTGGGGACAATCTTTCACGATCAATTCATCTACTTCTGTTTCAGTGTGTTAGCCTGTGCTCATGGACAATCTTTCATGATCAATTCACATGTGCCACCCTGTGCCTTTTTAAATTCTAAATCAATTCACCTATTTCTGTAATGGATGGATAGATTTGGATGAGCACAGGGATAGATTTGAATAGGCACACGGTGGTACACCGAAACAGGAACAGGTAAAATGATCTCGAAAGATTGTCCCCAGGTTAAAGGGCGTAGAGAACCTAGCGGCACACAGTACTTGAATCGGAGAAAGATGTAAGAGACTAAAATGGTCTCTGAAATTAAGCCATTATTAAACACATCAAGTTTTGGATCATGTCACAGTAGAAGTCAATTTATTTCATTGAAATGTGAAAGATTATATGGAAATCAATGATGAAAGCCATATTATCTTCAATTTCGTCAGACAAAACGCCTAACAATCTCCCAAGATACAGGTTACAAATTCGAGTAATGATATAGAACTGCAATCAAAACCTGCAAACGATAACGTTAGTTGAATTAAATTATCCGATTTACAGCTTTAATATTGCTTCAAATCAACATTGAATCGATTAGATTATTACCACTCCCAAACCCTACCAACTCATGTATATGACACTAGAAGGACTACTAACTTCCAAGTTCAAGTCATGTCATACGCAAAGGAAAAACTCAAATTCATCAGTACCGATTATGAAGCTCAACTGTGACCGAAATTTGAATAAAACTTTCATTGACTGGTTATTTAACTAGTAATTCGATATGTTAACTCAGTATCAGTCAAGAGCTACTCCATGGAGTTTGTAAATATTACTCATAGATATAGACTATACATACTCAGAAGTGGACAGTGCTATTGAATCCCTGGTGATGTTGGGGCTTGGATTAAAAACTGGAACGCAGACATCAACTTGTCCATCTTTGCATGTGTAGCGACCTTATTCTGGATATGTAAAACGCTTTACTTCTGCCCTTTCCTTCTTTCTGATGTTTATATACAGCTTTGAGGCATGTGCGTATTTTCTTGAGAAAATGGGAAAAGAAAAAAAGTAGTGAAGGAATCAGTCTTGGATATCTGAACATACTTCTACTTGCACAGCCACAAACTTTTAGTACTTGGTATAGAAAAGGACAGGTCGATTGTAAACCGTATTAAAGATGAGCCATTTCACAATTGAAGAAGATTGTTCACAGTAACAGTGACGGAATTTGTTTGCTGCAAGTCCTGCAAAAGTAAATGCGTTATTTATCGCAACAAATGGAATACGGCCAGAACTCAATCATAAAGCAAGCATGTCCACATAATACTCGTAATAACAAATGCTAGAATGATAATATTTCCTTGATCTTCCTGGGAGAAACCCCAAATTAATTTCGATGAAAATAACCCCCCTTCAAAAATAAAAGTCTCACTATAATGATTCTTGTAATAGAATGAACCTCTTTCCACTGAACTATAAAAGATAAGAAGGTGAAGCAAGATAAAGTAGAAGCAATATGAGACTATGTTAGCAGCCGGAACTTTTTCAGAAAAAAAAAAACTGAAACTTTTGGACACACCATCATGCATCAAACCAAACTTTACCTCAAGTATCAACTCATCAGGAATGTGAGGCAAAACTTCTCGTACTGTCTCAGCCATGGCTAATATGTTTGCTATGTTGTTATTGGCAAATCGGGAAGCAGTCCTCATTTGCAACTCACTAGTCTCAGCAGGGTATCTTCCACCAGTGGGAGGCAGATTAGAAGAACCAGATGAAGCATTGTGAGAGGGATTCATCGGCCAAAGGCTCCAAGAGGCATCCTCAAGAGCATTATGAGCATAAGTTTCTCCCACATTTGCAAGATGCCTCATCATCATCTGAACTCTGCCGAAACCAACTGATCTCATAGGAGTTGAAGGACCAGCACCATCTAAACCCTGGCCTGGCCATGTATGCAGCCAACTTGAATCCAGTCCTGTACTTCTGTAAAACCAAACAGAAATTCAGAATTAAAGCTTGGGGTTTCAATTATTTATGATCGGGATATTTGTTTCAGCTAGAAGCAGCAAGGATGCTTAGATCTAGACATGCAAGAAACCCCATATTACAAAGATCTTAAGTAAGGAATTAAACCTCCATGGACCGCCTTCCATAGAGGCTCGAGTCTGATTGGGGAATACACCACCAGTCAGGGCAGGATTAATTTGTTGATCAAGTCGGTCACTTGTTTGATGAGCAAGCTGCTCAGCAGTTAAAACTCCTCCAGTAGGAAGGCTGCCTTCGGTTTCAGGTCTACCCACAAACAGTGGCTTTCGACAAGTGGGGCATGAATAATTATCACTCAAACCCTGATCCAACCTGATATTATTTAGTAATATTCAGCACACATCACATGAGAGATATAACATGAATAAACAACTAAAGAGAAAAAGTTTATAGATAGTACCAAGATTTCAAGCATGCAAGATGAAAGATATGACTGCAGTGCAACTTTTTCGCCCTAGCCATAGGTTCCTATCATTTGCCCATTTCACTTGACTTCCAAAATTTAAAGGAAATACAATCAAGAAATGAAAAAAGCATCCATACCCTACAGATGGCACATTCATCATCATATGCCTGTAGCTCTTCCAATGTTGCATCAGGTAGTGCAGCATGAAGAGCACCAAAAGCTCTTCTTAACTTTAAGAATCCTTTTATTCGCTTTATTATAGCACTTAGCAAGGCCTACTCAAGGTGACAAAATCAGAATACACGAGACACAAATTGGTCAAAATAGTTTAGCTTATGGTTTGCCAAAAGTAGGTTCTGATTAAAATGAGTACAGAATGATTACACGGAGATTTAAGAACAGGATCGCATCAATAATATGAAATGCCATGCCATGAAGCCACCAAATATGCACATAATGACCAAGAGCCATCAACAAAGTTGCCATGTCCAGAGAAAAACCCAAATTGCGAATAAGAATGCCTTTGCACTCTGAGAATGAACCTGCAGTGGCAGTAAGATCAGAAACATACTAACACCAAATACAAAATAAGTGTATGCTAGGCACAATGAAACAGTAGCTCCATTTAACACGGCAAGAGCCGAAGTTGTCATATACTGGCGTAGGCATCATTTGAGCACCAAGAACATTTGAACAACATAATTGTCTTTTTTTCAGATCAAACCGCAGTTCTCAGTGTGCAACCAAGTTTCCAGAAAGGCATGCTATTGGTTTAGTATAGTATGACCGAATATGAAACCTTATCATTTCATGTCAAACTATTTTCTTCATGAATAGGCTCACGATTCCGCTTTGGAGGAAGTCAGTTGAATTTAGATAAATCAAATGGATTAGGCACATATTAAAATTCTTATAGTTGACTACTTACAAAGTATATCTGAGAATCTCAAATACCATAAGAAGGGCCATAAACGTTTTATCTGGATGGACCCAGAAGAAAGGTCTCAATAGCATGGAATAAAAAGTGGTGGATTCCTCTCCCTCTCCCTTTCCATGGATACAGAATATCCACTTTTAGTTGGGAAAATATTTTTGTTTCATGAATAACTTCTAATGTCCAAAGGCAGAGTGCTGATTATCTTTCACTGATAGGTTATGAATCAGTGTGGTTCTCTCTTTATATCCCACTTTTTTAAGTCCTTGTGACAGATTGCACCCGATTTCAATTATGGCTTTACTTTGTCCAGAAGCATTACAATTAGCATACATGTAGGATCCAATAACCTCAACTTTGCCAGGACTGGGGACAGTTGCAATTAAGCCACATTGTACTAAAAAAACACTATATTAACCAACAAATCAGATCTAAGATGATCACGCATTTAAGCCACATTGTACTAAAAAAACACTATATTAACCAACAAATCAGACCTAAGATGATCATGCATTAATCTTTAAAATTCAATAGGACTACCTGCTCTGATTGCATCAAAGATTTTGAACCTTTGGCAATTTGAAATATTCCCAGCTGAACGATAAAGCCATATTTCAAACAATTGAAAACCATGAACCAGCAAGGCCTGCAGAGGAAAATGGCACCTGGGTTGTGAAATGTCGTAGCAAAATATTATAAAGAATTATCGACCATTCAAAGATCTAAAATATGTTTCAAAGACATTACTTGCATTGTCTCAAAAGCAACACTTAATGGCTCAAAGAACAACAACAGAACCAAGGTTGAACCCATTCTTCTGTATATATCCAGACACAGTCTTATCCTGTAAGCACAAAAAGTGAATTATAGCAACATTCATAAATTCTATTCCACAAAGTAAAATGTTTACTGTGCTTCAGTCAAAGCAACTTATCTAAGAACAGGGAGACAAAGAATAGTAAAACCTATTGCATCATAATTTGAAACCATGAGAAAAAATAATCTATTAATTCCCTTTCTTTGTTTGAAAGTCATTCCCATACAGACCTAATGCTTCAACGTAGTACACTGTCCATAAAATTCTGCCCTCCATTTTCTCACTTCAAAATGGAAACGATACTAACTGTATTCAGTCTTCCCGTATGATTCATAAGAGCCTCCAAGTTCCAACTCTACTATGGAAATTATTGGTCACCCAAACACAAGCAAAGAACTTGTTTTGCTTCATTGTAAATTGATCTTTGAATATCTAATCAGGTATCAGATTAACATTCCCATAATAATTTACTAGCATGTAAACACAGCTTAGACCATATCTCTTAAACATAAAATTCTTGAAAATGAAGATCGTTCAATTTGGCCCTCATCAAAATTACAAAGAAGAGGATTTAAATGTTGCATTTGCAAATGAAAGGTCAGGATGTGACAAAGTACCAATAAACATCAACAGCGAGTACCAACAACAATACCGAATACACACGAAAATAAGTCCATGGCAATGCAGATGGTGATGCATTCAAGCGTTCAAGTCGATCTCTAGCCAATGCTTGAAACATCTGTACGGCATAAAACAAATAATCAAGGAAGTCTTATGGGTAATACTCTTCAAGGAAACAAGCAACATCCATCAAAAGTATATACCTTTAAAGAGCATAAGACAGTCAACCAGACTACCCATAGGCCTCCATGAATAATTGTAGGTGGAATAACCAGAGGTAGAAAAAGGCCCTATTGTACACCATTAACAAACATAAAGCAATTGTAAGCCTCATAAATATAGGAAACTAACACGTAAGCAAGAATCTGTTTCAGTTATGTTCTTTTTCATTCTTGTTCAAAAACCCGAATTCTTAACCCCAAATGTAGCATAACAAACTCGGTGACAGACACAGACAAAGTAATACATTATTATTGCCACAAACAAGATTATTCACCTTGTAAATAACATAATTGATAAGCCGTTCCACTAGTTTTCGAGTTTCAGAAGGATACAAGTCCCCAAAGAAAATAGTCTGCACATTGAAAATAAAGTCACGACCACCACAACCGAAAATATGAATGATATGAATCAAGCTCATAAGCAAGAAAGCACTTGTGATATGCAACACCCAGATCTCATCTTTATCCAAATAGCTCGATCAGTAAGGTCATGTTATAACCATTACCAACAAACGTGAAGATTCTTCTCAAAGCAAAAAACTGAACAGCAATTTGTATGGCTATTGAAAGTCTTTCAAAGGTTGGTTAAGCCCAAATTATTCTTCAACTCATGAATTATGGAATACATTTTATCAGTAGCAGATGTCCTTAAAATTTTTGTCCTAATCCTTAGTATATCTCCATTTTGATTTACAAGCTTAACAGCCACAAAGTCTACCAGAACTGACCAATTATGCATTTCTGATGGGTGTAACCAACTGAGATTGCCAGAATTCAGTATGGACATTACCAGACTCCACATAAAAATCATTCAAGATTAATGAGCCAAAAGGATGCCATAATGCAAATTTGGAGCACAAAACCTAATGTTATTTGGCAAAAGATTAAATTCACCTTAATACAGACGTTAACTAGAATAAACACATTGAATACACAATTCACTAGCAAGGCAACGGTGCTAAAAGGAACAGACAGCAGCTCAACATCTCGATTTCCATTCTCCAGGTTTATGAAACTACCACCAGTTAAATTCTCTGATCTCAGCTTATCCAACGATAACTCTGTCCAACATAGTAAACCCACGAAGCTTAAAACTGTATAACCAGCCGAAATTGCTAAATAGCTCACACCCATCGGAAAAAGGAAGAGCCTTTTTGCCAAAGCCCAGTTCACAGATTTTCATAAGGACTACGTCAACATAGCTCCATCCTCTAAAGTGCAGCTATTAACAATCCCAAGTGAGTATAAATACTGTTGAAAACCAAAAAAAAACAAATTATCCGCAACTCCAAATTACAAAACCACGAACATCTGCAAAAACGCAGGGAAAAAGTAAGTGATTAGTCATTAATGAAACAAAAGTAAACAAAGCCAATCAAATAAGAAGAATTTACCAGCTTCTATTAACCAAAACAATAGACAAAAATCGGAATAGGGCACAAGAATCTCCAAAATTCAAATCCTAAATCTAAAAAATAAATTGATGATAACAGAAAGAAGAGTCAACTGCGATGAATACCCAGCTCAATCGAAATCGTTTAAAAGAAACGCAATCCGAATTAACGGAAAACAAAACCACAAAATTCGCGTGTTTAAGGAATTTGGAACCAAATCATCACATAAAGTGGTGATGCAAAATAGAACAACGATCACATTGACTACGACACAAGAAAACACATTTATCACAATTTGACAGCGAAGCAAAGAACAATCAGAAGAAAAACAAACCGAGTAGTTGAAAAAGCCGAAAGCCTAATTCGATATGAGAAGAAGAAACTGTCTTCTTCCTCTTGAGATATTCTTGAAGTGATAAGAGATATTCTTGAGATAGAAAAGTAAAAGACGACGAAAATTGGTCAGAGAGAGAGTTTTAGACAGATAGAGAGATGGATTTGGAGGAGTCGGTACCTACGGGAAATAAATAATATTTTATTAATAATTAATGATTATTTAAAACAATGTTTATTAAATTACTTTTTTAAAAAATTATTTATACTCAAAATGAATTAAATTAGACTTTTAAATTAATTTTCAATTCATCTTGATTTATTTCAAAATTATTAAATTAAATTACATTATATTTATATTTAAATATTTAAGTTAATTAAGAATGAATTCAATTATCAAAATTATTAAATTTAATAAGTAATATTTTAAAATTGAACAAAAAATTAAACCGATAAGATAAAATGTTTAAAGTTTATAAAATTTAATTGATATTATACAGTCGTAAAATTGATTTTAGATTGAATAAAATTAAAAATTTTAAAATTTGATTGGTTTATAAAAATCGAATAATTAATTAATAAACTTATCAATGTTTTAGAATAAAAGTTATTTAAGTAAATTGAATCAAAAAATCAAAAAATCAAAAAAAAAGTTTTTCTTTTGAAACTGAGGAACTCGCAGCCGTTATTCTTTGGATGCGGACTGGGTAAACATTCAAATTAATATAATAACCTGCAAATCATGTCAACCAAATACTTCGCATTAGGTAAGCTCTATACGACAGGTTCGATTAAGCAGGAGGCTAAACAAACAAACAAACAAACAAACAAAAAATTTGGTGAGTCAAAGTTTTCAAGATTGAACCTACCGAACCAATTTAAATTTTTAATCATTGACAATAAGTTATAATTTGAATTAATAAAATTGACAAAAATAAAATAATTTTATTAACATATTATATGTCAGAAGTCACTAAATTTAAATCTGAAATGTTTCGAACTTAATTTTAAACTAGGCTTAGCAAATAAAGATCAAATCTTATGTATAAGTTATATTGTTTCTATTGTGTTCTATTAAATCTTATCCACATGTTTACGTAAATCTCACATAAATATATAGATGAGATTTGATGAAACATGGTTATAATAGAATAAGTGAAACAGATAATTTGATGGATAGCAAGTAAGCTCAGTGCTAAGACTTCAACCAAATTTGGGTTTTTTTAATTTTCGGTTCGAACCCAAACCTAACCCAAATATCAAAAATTCTAAAAAAGACAATGTCCTTTTTTATTTTAAATAAAAAAATCAGATAGAGTCAAGTCCAATTAAGCTTCGGGCTGACAAATTTTTGGGCCCAAACTGACTCAAACTGATCTAATCCGACCCATTAGTAGTTTAGTACCCCTAATTCAAAGTACAACTCATAAACTATTCCTATAAAATTCTGGAGTTTGATGGAAGAAACACATCCGCACTACTGCGGTAATGCCTGTGTTTTGGAAGTAAATAGATTCAGTACTGCGTTTTGATTTGAGATCGTTCCCGAACAAGAGCTATCTTGGATCAGAGAAGAGGCGGCGGCGGCGGCGGCGGCCACCGGCGAGAAATTTGACATGGGGATAATAAGGAGTGGATTCTCATTCATAGTCGGCACGGTTTGTGGAGTATACATAGCTCAAAACTATGCCGTCCCTAACATCAAGAAGCTCGTCCACAACGCCCTCTTCAAGGCCAAGCTCATCGAAGAGAAGTATCGCAAGCCCAAGGGTAAAAATGAAGAAGATTAGCTTAGTCGATCTTCTACCTTTTCTCTTTGTTCGTAGTTTTTTCATACCATTCTTAGCACACCAAAAAGGGTTTCAACGAGTTATAAAGCAAAGCTAACGATTTTTTCTCCCTTCTTTAATACTTTTTGTCTATTTGATATTCAAAATCTATGGATATATATGACTACTTTTAATCTTGATTTATGAGCCCCGTGGATTGGATACAATTTCCATGAACTGAATTGAATCCAAAGATGATTACTTTGAAGGTTTAAAAGATAATTAAAGCATTGTTTTTGTTTTGAGTTCTGAAATCCCAAGAGTTCTATGAACATGAATTCGAGATACTGCTTTAATACTACTCAGAAGGGGTTCTGACTCTGTTTGCCTTAGATATAATGTTGGAATACTTTGTTGTATTTATATACTAATGTTTCAAACTTAGAACACAAGTTGGATGTGCAGCAACTGAGGATTCTTCACTTCAGAGGTCTCAAATCCTGTTCAAATACATGTTAATAGATTTACCTAGACGATTGTTGGTTATTCTTAAACTGAGATGGTATCATATTTAGACTACTACAGTTTTGGTGTGTGAATTTTGGTGGATCTTCTATTCTTTTAAGCATGCCCTATTGGGCATTGAATTCTTGTAGCTGATTACTAATTCGGTTTCTCATAATGATGAGGTGGGCATCAGAGTTTAGTTGTTTCATATATAGTTTCTAGGTTTAAGATGATACCATGTGTAGAGATGTTACCATTCTGCTTTCGATTGCTAGTCATGTAATTATTGTTTGCTTCGATCTCTGAGATGAACATTCACAGGAGGATACAGTTCCATGTCTTCATGTCCATGACATTCATTTACGAAGAATTATTCTTTGCTGCTACCAATTGATAAGAGTATATCCTGTTTTTGTTTATCTTGCCATTCTGTTTTGATGCAACTTTGGATTGGATCACTAATCTTACATGATCGACGTACACTCGTATGTTACTTTTATCGATGAAGTCGGTTTGTTGAGGATGAGATCCTCGTGAGCTTTCGATTGCTAGTCATGTAATTATTGTTTGCTTCGATCTCTGATATGAACATTCACAGGAGGATAAAGTTCCATGTCTTCATGTCCATGACATTCATTTACGAAGAATTATTCTTTGCTGCTGCCAATTGATAAGAGTATATCCTGTTTTTGTTTATCTTGCCATTCTGTTTCGATGCAACTTTGGATTGGATCACTAATCTTACATGATTGACGTACACTCGCATGTTACTTTTATTGATGAAGTTGGTTTGTTGAGGATGAGATCCTCTGTGATCTGGCACGAGGATCTCATCCCGGTTTGTT
>JANQBM010000007.1:28456991-28476980 GCA_025594535.1 Erythroxylum domingense | reverse complement strand
GTTTGTAAGAATAGCAATAGGCTGGGCCAGACCTAATTAGACTTGAGTCAAGATGATGTCATCGTTTAGTCAATTCGTTCTTCAGCCATTCAACAAAGAACATTGTTTTGACCCAAATTACCCGTACAACCAGGCCAAATTGCCAGCCCTACTGTTGGATAGCTGTAAGATCCTCTGTGATCTGGCATGAGGATCTCATCCCGGTTTGTTGTTTGTAAGAATAGCAATAGGCTGGGCCAGACCTAATTAGACTTGAGTCAAGATGATGTCATCGTTTAGTCAATTCGCCATTCAACAAAGAACATTGTTTGATCCAAATTACCCGTACAACCAGGCCAAATTGCCAGCCCTACTGTTGGATAGCTGGAAGTGGTCAAGAGATGCAGTTCCTCCTTTCCTAATGCATCCAATGTGTTTTTGAATTTGAAGAAGCAACGATTGGAAGGGTACGGGTCCAGTAGATATAAATTTCAATGGTTTTATTTTTCTGCAGTTGAAATAGAATTTGGAAGAAGAGTAGGTGAGATAGTTAGCTAGAAACTTTCAATGATATTGGTATCTCGTGTTGAACACCTTATCTGGCATCTGTTTCCCAAAGTTGCTTGCTCTCAGGCCTTGGAGATCACCAGGCTTTTGCACATGTTTTATTACTTGTTCGTTGTCACAATCTCATTACATTTCATGATGTTGGAAGATGGGTTCATAAATTTGATCCAAGTAGCAACTACTGTATAAGACATCATAGTTCTGTCATGTAATATTAACCTATGTGTGATTTAGTTGATTAGACGCCTGTATAACCTAGTGATCTTGACTCCAAAGTCCATGGACCAAGTCTGTCGAACTTATCAATAATTTTGAAAAATTACAAGTACATTAATAATATACCAAACTTCAAGAATTCGAGAAATCTTACCTTTAATTATATAAAGAATACACAAGAATAATTCACAATTAACAATTAAAATCTTATTGATTGCATAGGGAATCTTATATCCACAATTTATATGCTTGGCATTCATTAATACTCTAGACTTAACAATATTATGGAATCTTACTGTTTATTAAATTCTTAAAACTTTAACAATCATTAAGACCTAAGACAAAGGCATTAAACACTTAGCTTATGGCTTTAGATCACCTGTACCAACAACCATGTGCTTACCTTATTTCCACAGTATCTATCCATCCAATAAGTGGGACAGAAAGATTGGATAGATGGGTGTTGTAAGAACATGGTAGATACAGGATTGTCAGCACAGGTGATATGTTCCCTAGCTTACACGTGAATTGAAACTGGTTTCTTTTGAGATTTGACAAAAGATGCTTTTCAACTCTTCAAGATAAATTCACTAAAACTTAACTTGGACTCGATAAAAATTTGTACCTCAAGTTAACGTCCTCGATTCAGCAACTTTTGCAGCTACCTCAGAGACAACAAGTCTAGTCAGAAGCAGACCAGCAATCAGAGTTGTTATCATAAGCATTATGAAGACTGCATTCCAGCTCTTAGCTGATATGTAACCGGTTAGAAATGGTCCAATTGCAGCCCCGATCGAGCCGGTTCCATTAATTATCGCCGTCACAGTAGCCAACGCTCTTGAGTTTCCTTTTAATGAACTGTGTGTTCCCAGATCAGCCGAAACAGCTGTTGTTATAAGAGCAGATGGTCCATTAACAAATGTGCCCGTGATGAACGTAAGAGCAATGTTTAAGGTTAAAGAGATGTGTCCATAGCTTCTGTAGAAGAAGAGTGCAGGAATGGAGCAATACGTGAAGCTTGCTGCTGTAATGGCTGCGGCATCTAGGCGATCAGAAATGTGCCCAGCTAAGATTCCTCCGACTACCCCTCCAATATCAAATAATGTTGACAAGTTTCCAGCTGACTCACTTGATAAATATTTACCACCAATGGCTGCAAGATTAATAAACATTAAATAAGTCATTCCAAGTGTTAACATGTAAAGGACAAAAAGGTTCAGACACTTATGAAGTAATTCCATTTCCACATTTTGTTATATGCTGGTATACCAGTTCTCACCATTCCCAATTGGGTTCGTAGAAGTCTTTGAGCCCAGTGAACGTGCTATGATAGAAGAAGTACATGATCAGGAAGTGGAGTCGTCCAAATTACCTGTGTGGCTTATGTAGAAAGGAAGCCAGTAGAGAAACGTGTAAGCGACCAATTTGGCAAAGAAGAGGCTAAAAGCAAAAGGAGCAACCCCAGGAATTTTCAATGCTTCAATGAACCCCACTGCTTTCTCCTTTTCTTCAGAGTCTGAACTCAATAAAGGCTCTGTAATCCCATCCTCAACTTTCTCTGTCGAAACTTTTGTAATGTCTTCATGTCTGTTAGCTCCAACAGATTCCGGAGTAACAGGGAGGAAAAGGAAAACCATCAAGCCAACAAAAGCAATAATGAGACCAGGCACAACAAAGGACCAACCCCAACCATAGCTCAACGTTGCAGAAGCAATCAAAGAACCTGAAATGGCCCCAACAGAAGTGTGAGCATTCCAGATACCCATAATTAGACCTCTCTTCTTCTTTCCAAACCAGTTACCAATCACAGCAACCACCAAAGGCCATCCAGTAGATTGGAACAAGCCAGCAAGCATTTGTACCATCAAGAAATAGTAGAAACTATGCACATTTGCCCAATAACCAACCCCAAAGAGTGACGTAAATATAGCAGTTCCAACCATCCCTATTGTCAAAAGGATCCTCAAATTCAACCTATCTCCCAAATGTCCAGCAAAGTACATTCCAAAGGCATATACGGAGAGAAAAGCCAGATCAAGATCACCAAGTAATGCAGTCCCATCTGCTCCATTGAATGGGGACCAACCATCTCCAAGTACCAATAGAAGTCTTCTTTTTCCAATAGGCTTGGTCACATAAGTGATCCTCCATGGAGAAAATTGCAAGCCCACCTCAGAAGATTCAGGATCAAGGACACTCTGGACAATGCTCAGGGTTTTTCGAGCAATGTGAAAGCTAGTGTATGCAAAAAAAGTTATAACCCAGACAATGATCTGGTAGCTTTTGTAGGAAGTCTTCCTTCTCTTTATGCACTCTATGAATTGGATTCCAAGGGGTTTATGCTCGTTCTCAAAAGATGTTTCAGCTACTGGATCCATTTCTCGATTCTTAACTCAACTTTGTATAAAGAGGAATTGGGATTTTTACTTTGTCTGCAAGACTGAAGACGACAAACAGAAACAAGAAAAAGCTAGTGAGAATGCAAGTAAATAATTAAGCTCAAACCTTGCAAACAGAACTTATTACTTTAGATGAAAAATAAGATCAATTGTAGGAATATTCTCTCCAGGCTGTGTTAATTGAAGGACGGCATAAATTCTATTGTCACAGCATAAGTGAATAGCGCAAGCTCAACGAGGAAAAGTGAAGAAAACAACAATAGTAAGTGGACAACTTTCTCTAGATTCTGCAGTCATCATATGCTTAAAAGATTTATCATAAAAACCAGATGAAATTAGTGAGCTATCTTCAAAAGCTTCATCGGGAGGGCCACCTTGAATCATAAACAGACGTTGATGTGGTACAAGCACTCACACTGGTTTTCAGGTTCAGATGCTTCTCCATCTTCTCAAGTTTAATGTCTCTTAATGTGCAACTGTCCTCTCCTCTGTTCTTCATCGTGGCCACTTGCCATTACTAGCATGCTGTTCCAGCCAGGTCCCACCTGATCTTATTAAAATTTGATTTGCTCATTTGATTATTATATATGAAGACAACATGTAACATCAAAATTGACATGAATCATCTGTCTGTGCAGCTGTTCCATTCAAGCACATAATTTGAGCTTGACAACATAAATACATGAGAACGATATAGCCTCAATTATTCAGTATAAGGATAAGGTGTGTCCGTGTACCTAGGAAAACAGTATTAAGCTCATCCAATTACAGCCTGTCAATAGTTAAAATACATGTAAAACCATGGTTACACAGCAACATGAAGTAACATCTCCGTAATGTTGTACACTTCTGAAAGTAATGCACGTGTAAAATGATGATATACAACTAGAAGAGACAGACGAATAAAGAGAGAAACGAACAAGTGAAGATTTGCAAAGCAATGACGCACCTAAATCACTCTCAGGCTTAATTTAGGAGAGTGGTGGTTTAAATCACTCTTAAGTTAAAAGAAAAGGTCGTGTGGGCAAATACCAGCCAAAGTAGTAGGCAATTTCCCTGTACCATTTCCTTCCTTTAGCCAAGAAATTACCATCAAAATATTCACTATTTTCACAAATCATCAAACTTTAAGAAAAATTTAAAGTTTAATTAAAAAATTATTAAATTAAAATTTATTTATTTATTTTAGTTTATAAAAATTTATTAATTTATAAAATTTAACTGATTAATTAATAAACTAATCATTTTTAACAACACGAATTATTAAAATAAATTAAACTAAAAATTAAAAATCAAACAAAAAATTTAGACAATTTAAGATTTTTACGATTGAATTGGTCGAACTGGTTAAATTTTTTAATCATAAGCATTTGCAAAGATTTGATATTTCTAAAAATTATGGCTGAAATAGACATCCCAAAAATAATGATTTTTGAAAAAAAATTCGAACATACTGACTTATCATTTTATTGTCAATAAAAAATAATGTTAAAATGAAATTTTAATTAATTTTATATTAAGTTATTTTAATAAAATATTAAAAAATTTCTGTATCTTTTATCAAATATTTAAAACCTATTATTATTTAGAAAAATAAAAAATTTAAACTTTAATATAAAGTATATATAAACTCTCAGATTTTAACTTTTATGAAATAAACTTATTAAAATAAATAACTAAACCATTCCTTAAATATAATTTACAAATTTAATATTTATTTAACAAATGTTAAATTTGAAATGTGAAATGTAATTTATACTAAAGTTTATGAACATAAGTAAATAAATTTTCCTTATTACAAATGAAATATAACCTAACTTGACAAAAAGGTATGGATTCAATTTAAAATTAAGGGTTAATTGAAAATAAAACTGAAACTTTACTCTATTTTATAATATTATTTTGAAATTTAAAAAGAAGAGCTAAAATATTATAACTTTCAGTTTTTATAAAATAGTTAGTTAATTTTTTCGTTAATGTTGGCTGTGTCATATTAATATTTTTACCACGTGATTACTACATATCATATTTGTGTCATAAATGAATTTTAAATAAAAAATAACAAAAACTCTAAAAAAATTATATACTCCTTCGTATGCTCTACTTCATAATTATTTTAGAGTATTTAATATTTTTAATTTATTAATAATAAAATTCATACGTGGTATAAATACAATATGTAACAATGTAGTAAAAATACTAATATGATGCGGCTTATCACATTATTCATATTAAAGGAAAATTTAATGTCAAATTATTTTTGCTAAAAATTGAAAATTAGAGTATTTTAAAATTACTTTTTAAAGTTTATGTTATTATGACAAAATTTATAAAGTTTGGAATTTCGAACAATTAACCACAATTTCCTAAATTTAATAAGTAAATTTTGATTTGATTAGGAATAGAAATGACAATAGGCCAGACAAGGTCGGGCCCAGCTAGGCCTAAGCTCGACTCAAGGCCTGATCGGTCCAAGGTAACCTGAAGCTTGATTTAGCTCAGCCTGATAAGATATTTTAAAAATTAAAAAATTGAATAAGATGTCATTTTTTATAAAACGACGTTTTTTTTTCTTCTTATAGTTAGATGGTCTCAAGGCGGGCTTGGACAGCTCTAGTTTGAGGTTGTCCTGAGACGTCAAAAACTTAGACTCAAATTCAATCAACTTAGGCTATACCCCGTGACCTGGTTCCGGACTGAGCTCGGGCCCAAATGTTATCCCAAACTGGGATCAGATTTTAGTCTAAAAAGGTTTTGGACTACAAGTTGGTGACTTACCTCAAATCCATTTTGATATTTGATTGTACTCAGTTTCGGACCCACTACCCCCAACCTAATCATTCCGGGCCCAGATTGGCCCATTTGATTTTTAAGTATTCAACACTACTGCATTCACAATTCACAACCTGTGGCCCAGAGTGCTTGGATTAGATACAGAGAAAACCAGTAACACACAAAAAACCTTCTGGTAAGTGAAGAGCAAAATAACAATGTCCAACCAAATGTAATTGTCTTGCAAGAATTATCCAAAAAACTAGCTTCTGTGGCTCTGATTTTTAGTTTCGACGATACGATTACTACTCGCCAAGCTATCCAAATTGCAGCAGAAGCAATGACCAAATCCATTCTGCGAACTATTCCTCATTAACCACGAACTAAGCTTCTCACTACAAGCAAAACCATGAACGACACAGTCGACAAGCTTGTCATCTTCCTGGCAAAGAGAGACGGAATAGACAAGCTCGTGAAGACATTCCAGTACGTGTCCAAGCTTGTGCACTGGCACGTCGAAGCCACAGACCCTGAACTTGCTCAGCGGTTCAAGAGCTGGGAGGTTGCTTCAGGACTTAGCAGAAAAGCTTTTAGAACTGGCAGGTTTCTCACAGGCTTCAATGCTCTGAGAAGAAGCCCTGGATCCACCCCAGGCTTCAAGTTCTTGGCTGTTGTCGCTAATGCTGGAGAGATGGTGTATTTCTTCTTCGACCACTTTCTTTGGTTATCGAGAATCGGAACTCTTGATGCGAAGCTGGCGAGAAGGATGAGCTTCATTTCAGCTTTTGGCGAGTCTTTTGGGTACGTGTTTTTCATTATTGCTGATCTTATTATGATCAAGGAGGGATTAGCAGCAGAGAGAAGACTTGTTTCTTCTTCTTCTTCTTCTTCTCCAGAGAAAGATTCCAAGGAAGTGAAACAAAACATAGGCAAGGTCAGAGGTGACAGAATCATGAGGTTCATGGCTGTGGCAGCTAACGTGGCAGATTTGGTCATAGCACTTGCAGATATTGAACCTAACCCTTTCTGCAATCATGCAGTAACTCTTGGTATCAGCGGGTTGGTCTCTGCTTGGGCTGGTTGGTACAGAAACTGGCCCTCCTGACAGAAGAAGAAGAAGAGACTAATCACCCAGGTCTTGAAAATGGAAGATTTCCTTTGTACCTTCTTGTTGTAGCAATGGCATTTGATGTTATAGTTGAGCTGAAGTTGAAGAATTTATAAGAAAGAATAGATATCAAATACAAGATTATGGGTGATCTCATTCATACCAATCTTCTTTATCCTTTTGTGACTTAAACTATATTCCATTCTTTTAAAAACTAAACAGTTTAAAAGCGAAATTTTGACCCGACTAATTTTTTAGTTCAGTTTTTAATTTTTTTGTCTAATTTAGTTTTAAAAATTTTATTGTTAAAGATCGATCAATTTATTAATTAATTAGTCAATTTTTATAAATTAGTTAATTTTTATAAAGCAAAATAAATAAATAAATTTCATTTAATAATTTCTTTTTCAGTTAAATTTCAAATTTTTCGATAAGTAAGAATGTTTTTTTCAATTATATTCAAATTTATTCATTATTTAACCAAATTTGTGATGGTTTAATACTGATTGAATCTTTTGAACCTTAAATTTTTTGTTTTACTTACGGTCCAATTTGAAAACATTACTATATTCTTAATACAAATCATATCTTAATAAGAAGATAAGTGTTATAAATCAAGTCTAATTAGTACCTTAATTACTTAGCTTAACAAAAGGGTATAAAATGGGAATTTAAAGACAACTTTAAGGGGAGTAATTAGAATTTGACGTGGCGGTCACTTATTGGTCCAATGACGTGGTAAAACAAGCGTTTGACCGCATAGAATAATCACCGACTAAAAGCGGTTGAAGTCGAAGTTGACCTTGCAACGCCTCGTTGCGTTCGGCGAAGGGATTCAGATCGCCACCAAATCAAGATCTCGGCTGTTTGAGTTGAAAGTGGTGAGATTTTCTGAGCGATCCAATGGCGGAGGGAAGTGGGTCAAACTCGCGATATGTGAAGTTGACTAAAGAGCAAGCCGCTGTTGATGACATCAAGCCCGGCGAGCTTAATCAGCCCATCGACGTTCCTCAGGTCTGTTCCTCTACCATTTCTTTGAGATTTGATTTGGCTTAATTGTTTCAATTTAACTGAATTTGGAGAATTTGTTTGTTTGTTCTGTTGAAATTTTGGCAGTTGAATGTTCGGAAATGCAACGAATGTGGACAGCCACTGCCCCAAGACTTTGAACCTCCGGCGGATGAACCTTGGACTACCGGAATTTTCGGCTGCGCCGAGGACACTGAAAGTTGTAAGTTTTCATCTTTTTTATTAATTTCAGTTTTCTCTGTTTATTTGTTGCGTCAATTGCACAGAGCTTGTGCCTTGCGGTCTTGATCTCTTGCATCAAAGGCATTGGTCGAATTATCTGAACTTTTGTGCCTTGTATGTGTTGGTAGTTGGAAAATTGAGCTCATTTATAGGATATGTCCAATTTTGTTGATCCTGAAAGAGGGCAAATTTCGAGTGTCTTGATCATGATGATTTTACTTTAGCTTCATTGAATAGCATCTTCTATCAGAGTTCTATGCAATTGAAAGCTTTTGAAAGCTTTCAATTTCTTTTGTACTCTTGACATGTCTGTCTCTAGGTTCATAGCCAGTGTTGTGGATGAACCCTGGTGATGGTTACCCTCTTTCATTTCTTCCACAGGCTGGACAGGGCTGTTTTGCCCTTGTGTTCTATTTGGACGAAATGTGGAGCAGCTTAGAGATGACACACCTTGGACGACACCGTGTATTTGTCATGCCGTTTGCATTGAAGGCGGCCTTGCACTTGCCACAGCAACCGCAGTATTGCACGGTATTGAACCCAGGACATCGTTTCTTATTTGTGAGGGTTTACTTTTCGCTTGGTGGATGTGTGGCATATATACCGGTCTTGTTCGGCAATCCTTGCAGCGAAAATATCATCTTAAGGTAACCTGAGAATCTGCTTATGTTACCGCTAATCTATGCTGATACTTTCAAAAGTTGAGGTTTATATTCAACTGGCCAATTGGATATTACTCGTGCTACTGTTTACAACTGCCAACCACCACCCTCAAACTCTTTAAGTTTTTGATTTAATTTGATCCCTGCTCTAGGGTTAGAATGTTGTTTTTGTTATTTACCTTAATGGAACTATAGTTTTTTTCAATTACTAATCAACATGGCTTGGCATGACTAAGATTTGATAACTTCCAACTTGGTGGTTAAATCAACTTGAAAGGCAAAAACAAACTGAATACACTTACTATGTACATTGCATAACACGTAAATTTGTACTTGTTAAACTAAAAGAAAACAACCAAGAACAAAAGTGAAGCAATTTTTTAGAACCTGACGAATCAACATGGTCTAGAACTGTTCGGAGAAGGGTTTTTCTTCCTAAAAGAAGGTTTGTACTTGATATGTGGAGCTTTCTGCTTACTTGTACATTATTTTTGCATGACACAGAACTCGCCGTGCGATCCATGCCTGGTCCACTGCTGTATGCACTGGTGTGCTTTGTGCCAGGAACACAGGGAGATGAAGGGCCGTCTATCGGACAACTTTGCCGTGCCAATGACCATCGTTAATCCTCCTCCGGTTCAAGAGATGAGCTCTGAGAATGAAAATAGGGAGCCCAACCAATCCACCGAAAAGGGTACCAGTTTGGAGATGCAGGCTTTGTGAACTCCACCATTAGCACAAATTGGAATTCAGAAGCAAAAATGGATACCCAAGAAACTCATCTATCCCCTGTTGATACACTTTTTTCTTGAGAGCTCACATTTTGACTATGTTATTGCCTTCATATTTTGGTACACTCACGTACCATTTATATTTTTGTTTACACACTACGGTATGTGCTGTCATGTACTGAACACACTTTCTTCTGCATTTACCCTTCTGATTCCAAGTGCGTGGAAAGTGGAAACTGAAATTACATGGTCTCTCTCTTTATTTATACTCCAAATCTCTGTTTTCCTTATGCTATATTATTGAAGAATGCATATAACGGTTAACTGGTGACAGTATTTAGGTCGAGTGCTCTGACCTATACGGTCTGTCCATTCAACTCAAAAAAGGCTGAACCAAAGTGTCATCCCATCTGGGTTCGGACTTGGAAGGCCGGCCCGGTTAAGTCCGAACAGATCAATTTTAGTAAAACAATATCATTTCAAGGGGTTGGACTGTTTGATCCATGGCAAACACATGCCATTATTAGTATCTCAATATCTGTAGCCTCTGCAGACGTACCTGATCAAATCTTTTACTCACTGTCGTTTTTGGCATCCTAAAGAACGCAAAGAAGCAATAGTTTGACTTGTCATTCTTAAAAACAGACAGACAGGACACTTGCCTAGTCAAAGTAACAGTTTAAACATTTTCAAACACCATCTAACAAGTAACAACCCACGGGCAAGCGTGCAGTCTCTGTCCTCCTCTCTCGTTCTCTTGGACTCACTGACTTATTTCAACTTTCATTTCATGGAGAAAAGACCAGAGTCAGATAAGGGAAAAAGGCTTCGATGCAAAAGAGAATTGGTTCACTGTCCTCCCACGCGCATGTTATCGGTGCCACCGGTGATGAAAGCGCCGTTCGGCGAGGCCAAGCTGGCGGCGGTAGCCGTTGAGTTGAAAATACTGCTGAGAACAGCAGATATGCCTGGTCCAATGCAGGAGCGTGCCTTCCGGTGCACCAGGTCATTACTCGACGCCAATCTCGAGAAGAGACCGAACCCTACTCGTATTGCTATGTCTCTCAAGAAGGTACGTAAAATCTTGTGAAATGTTCCAATGCTTTATCAGAGGAAGGAAAAATTGCAAATTTAGAGATACCCATTTTCGAACAGGATTGAAATCACTGGAAAGTTGTCTTCTTTATCCTAAACTCCTTCATGTCTTTTGTGTTTCAGGAGTTTGATGGTGTTTATGGTCCTGCATGGCACTGCATTGTTGGGAAGAGTTTTGGGTCCTTCTTCACTCACTCGAGTGGTGGATTTATGTACTTTTCAGTGGACAACCTCTGTTTTCTCATCTTCAAGACAGAGGTCCGACCATTATCTAACACTAATGCTTAACACAAAACTAAACACTAACGCTTAGAAACAAAACCTTCATTTCTATGCTATTTGAAGTTCTGAGCTTGCTTTTATGCTTATGTAGCTTCATAACGTCCATGAGTGTATCATTCTGAATCAGGGTTTCGATTATGGAAGGACAAGTCAAGTAAGAATTAAAGAATTGAGTCTATAATACCAATATCTTGAGATTTAGAAATGAGATAAAGATGTCTTGTTATAATACCAGAAAGTTCTTAGGTTTGATATTGAATTAAAAAAAGGTCAAAATTAAATTTAAGTTTATTGTGTGAGAATATTTAAATATGAGTTAATTTAATTTATTAACTTAGATTATTTTTATCCAATTTTTTATAATTAAGCCAAAAGTTGGGTTCTAACCCTTTTATCCATCCCTAATATGAATCACTCCATTAGTGTGATTAAGATCCAAATCCAAGTTCCAGAGTCACCATCAGGGATCCAATTTATCTTGTCATATTAAAAATAAACATGGAATATATACTAAAAATTAAATATCAAATATTAAAAATTAAAATCGATTGAAGATAATTCATACTCCTAATCAACTTCCACAAGAAACCATAATGCTTATAAGTCCTTTTTTCGTATAATAACAAGGACTCCTTAAAAAACAAAAATCGCACGTTATCCTTTACCTCATATCAAAATCAACCAGTTGCTCTTCGCATCAGAGTCGGCAACACAAGCTCTACATCCATGGTTAGAGGAGTGTGTGCAACCAAAAATTATGATCAGAATGCTTTTTTGCCATCTTCTTTCTATAATACTGATCTGGTTATGAAAGATTGCTTCTATGGTAGTGATGATATTGCCGATATGAGAGACTTGACGTGCACCGACCATGTTCTTGGTTTCTACCGAAGGGAAAGAGTTACGAGGTCCTTCAGTGAGGTCGAGACCCGAAACTCTTCGTTTGCTAGGGCTATGTTTGGTTGGATGTAAAGTTTTTAACGGAATGAAATGAAATGAAATGGAACGTAAATGAATGTAATATTAGAAAATTGTTATTTGGGAGGGATGAAAGGGTTCATAATGTAATATAGTGAAACGTTGTTTGGATGAAGGATTTATAATATAATATAGTGTAAAGTTCTTTATCATTTTACATTACATCATAAACTTCCCAAATCGGAAGTTTTTCATTTTTACTCTTTAGGATAGAATGAGATGTAATATGAAACATTCATCTTCCATCTCATTCTAATATATTCTATTATAAAACCTCTTCTCAAACGATAAAATAATATTACATTTCATTTCATTCTATTATAAAAGCCACAACTAAACATAGCATAGCTGCTTTGAGTTCTTAATGCTTCTCTTTGATGATGCTTAATAGTTTTGATTAGTTTCAATAATTTGACGAGGACAGTCGATTCCTTTCAATCCTTTTTTCTTCTTTTTTAGTGTTTTTTTGTGTTTATGACGAAAGAGTCACATCGATGATAGCATTGCGAATAATAGCAATGATTAAAAAATCCAACCAGTTTGATTAGTGAAAATCTTGAACTTTTTCTTTCAGTTTTTAATTTTCTGATTTAATTACTTTAATAATTCTTATCGTTAAAAATTGATTAATCTATTAATTAATCGATTGGTTTTGTAAACTAATCAATTTTTATAAATCAAAATAAGTCAATTAATTTTTATTTAACAATTTTTTTCAATTAAAATTTTAAATCTTTGACGAATACATTGAAACTTATCTAAATACATTGAAACTTATCAAAATTGTAACCAAGCATCGTTCATAACTAGGAAGTTTTCTTGAACTTTTGTTATTCATTCTTTAATGGATTTTATGACAATTTAATATCAGTTAAATCTTTTAAACTTTAAACTTCTTATCTTACCGGTTTAAAATTTTCAAATATTGAGTCATCTTTGAAAGATTTAATAGATGAAATCTATATTTACAATTTTATGAAAAAGATTATTAATAAATTTATTAATTGGTTACATTTATAATTTTTTTCACCCAACTTAAATTTGTTAGACAAATTATAGATTAAGGCTATAATATAATTCTTAATTAACTATTTTTGAATCTATACTTTGAACTAATACAAAATTAGGGTGTTAGGTTGAAAATATCATCCATGCAAAACCTAGAAATCATTTCATTTATTGGTTTTCAGGATACCACATTATGAGTGGCAAATTTGATCTAAATTGGTGAAGTTAATATAATAAGTTCGAGTTGATTGGACTTAAGGTTCAACTTAAATTTAAGAAATCGGTCCAAAACTCAGCTTGAATAATCCAACGGTTTGAATTACATATTTAGCAATCTCTTTATTAAATTAAGCTTTAACTTCTTCGATGATTAAAAACTAGTCTCTTTTTTCAAATTTTATTTCAATTTTTTTAATCTTTGCTATGTACTAATTTTATAACTAATCTACACCATTACACCACATTAAATTTAAAATTTAATTAGTATTTTATTATTGCATTTGAAACATTATCACTAATGTAACTTTGTTCAACCTTAATCAAGAGGACTAGTGTTGGGGTTCCATACTCCAATAATCCCCAAGAGATATTGTGAAACTTAATGTTCATTACATAATGAAAATTTTCGAAGGGGTGTAGTTTCTCAAAATCTTCAATTTGATAGGAGTCGTTTCTAGCATAATCAAAAACAGAAAAATTAAACGCACAATTGTCAATCAACATCGAAGTTGGTTAACGTAATTCGACACACCTTGCCTACGTTGCGGGCCCTTACCCAGCTTAATACTTTCACTAACGATAATAGTTTTATACAAGGCTTTATTAAGCTGACATCACTCAATCCTTTACACTATTCCTCGTCCTCACAACCCGTGTAAGTATTTCACACCCGATAACACGACTGATTAGTGTTAACCTTAACAGGAGATTTTCTCAACAACTTTGTAACGAAAGACAATAAACACACAACACAAGTGATTAAAATAAACAACGAACATAAACAAAGACACTTGAGAAAGAAAATAACTTCTCTAACAATGTAACTTCATCAATCAAAGAATAGGAAGTTGTCCACTGAAAAATCTACTGTGAAGCTTTAATATCGTTATTGGAAAATCCCACACGCAGCAACAGTAAAATCATTAACAAAACAAATGTTTCATTACCAAAACATTGCAGATGATGGAACTTCAATCACACGAAAAACTTATGGAGTTTGTTTCATAAAAACATGCTGCAAAAACAACCCAGAAAATCATCCACGATGGACAAAAAAACGCAACTCTCAATATAAAAAACTCTTCAAAAATCAGCTTCCAAAAATCACACAAATACCCCAAAAATTTAGTTGCCGAATCACCATATTTTTATCAGTTTTTCCCATACAAGACAGTAACAAAACAACCCCAATATATCATGCAATAGGCAAATGAAAACACAACAAAAATCAACATGTTTTTTACTATCGAAAATCCCACCACTTCAGTCCAGAAGATCACACAAATGCCAATGAAAAAACAGCTGCTTTGACTTCCAATAAACAATGATAATTCAAGTAAAACGCAACTGCTGAAAAACACCCACTAAACCACAAAGACCAAAGAAAACAACGCAGCTGCAATATATGGATTAATAATCAATGTAAAGTTGGTCAACTTCATAGCCTCCCAATCAATAATGACAACTTGAGAAAAACGCTGTTGCAAGGATTTTATATAATCACCAAAAATCCCAGCCATACTAGTTACGTGATTAGCTGTAAGGATTTCACATAAACACCAAAAATCCCAACCACATAAGTCACGTGAAAATCAGCAAAGATAGAATCATATCTTAACCCAATCAACTGCCAAATATCAAGTTAGGTTTCCAAAAGATAACCATTATCAAATCTCATCTTAAGTAGAATTTAAAACTTATCAAAGTTATCTTGAAAGAGTCTCACTTAAACTCAATTAAGTTCAATTATCAAATAATGTCCAAATTTAAATAATTAAGATATTATAATCTATATCTTAACAATTTCTCCCTTTTTGGCATTATTTGTCACATATGAGAATCTCCCTCTAAAGGGGATAATTGGACATATAACATCAAAGTCACAAACCACATGAGAACTCATAAAAGAATCAGTCAATAAGATCCATTCTCCCTCTTGGGACAAAAAGATGCCAAAAAATAAGACGAATAGTCACGTGTATACCTTGAAATCTCCCCTTGAATGGAACAGTCACCAAAAAAATATGATATCTCCCCCTTGGGACAAAACAATGCCAAAACGAAGAATGCCTTCAATGTTATCAATCTTAACGAATAAAGATTCATAGGAATCAATAATAAGTGCAGTAGAAGAATCATAAGTACGCCAAGATGACAATTTACCACCAGTCAAAATACTAGCCAAAGAATCATTACTTACATCAAAGCCATTCGCATACAACTGATTAAATTTAGGAAACCCAAAAATGCATTCAACGAATCATAATCAAATTTAATCAATCTCCTCCTCACATAAACCATGTGAAAGCATATTGCTCAAACTCATATAACCCACGATATAAAGAGAAACTATAATGAAACTTGAAAGATCCAAATCATAGATAACTCGAATCTTTCTATAGGTCTCCAACCAAGCATCAACAGTTTTTTAGACATAACTTCGTAATTCAAAATCCAAAAGTAGAATTCTCAAATCATCAAGCAGAGCCTCATGTTCACATCAAATATACTATTCAACAAGTAAGTAAAAGCCAGACACACACCACTCAATTGAATCTTACAAAACCAATAAATAAAAGCTCAAAAAGTCTTGATGTTAACTCCTTTGAACCTCTTTTTTTTTTTTTAAACAACATCAAACTATACTTAAAAAATGTAAAGCTTACAATCTTTGTGCCTCTTAAAGAAATTCAAACTTGAGCTTATTCATCCACATTAACTTTGCCATCAGATGTCTGGTTAATTTCTACCTCAGAACCAACTAACAAATCCTTTGTCTGACCAGTTTCTTTAATAACAACAACTAACTGTGAATCTGAACAATTTCTTATTTTTCCTTTACTACATCTTTGTGCTTATAACCCTTTCTAACCCAAGTATGCTTTAGTACCATAGGCTGTTGCTACTGGAAATTTAATGGTGAGTGTATAGATTTTTGGTTCTGAGCCTTTTGAAATATCATTTGTAATAATTTATAACATTTCAGCTTTGTGTGCCGGATACACAAAAGTGACATGTAGGTATAAACTCCCGATTCTTCATTGAGATTTCTCCTTGGACAAATCTGATTGCACCACTTTTCTCATCATTAGACGTAGAACATTCACCTTTATGGCCAATGCTTTGGAGATCTCCTTTAATCTTACCAATTTCCAACAATTTTTCTAATTTTTTGATACCTCCATTTAGCATTCTTATCCCATTTTCCATATTGACCAGCTTCAACTTCGTTTCATCAAGCTCATCTATTGTAGATAACAATTTCTTCTCTAAATCTTAAATGATGTTCTTCATAGAAGAGTTTTCCTTTTTTATCTTTTCATTCTTCTTACATGTTTGCACTCGTTTTGCATACATTAACTCATAGACTTTATAGATATCCTTCTTTTTGTCATCTAATCCACTTTTATCACTGTCATAATCTGAGGGTTAGACTTTGAATTGATTCAACTACGTTTTTCTTGAGATTTTATGATTTATCCACGTTTTTCTCATCAGTTTCTTCCTTCTTGGTTACTGTTAAGTAAGCAACTGGACTTTTGCTGTATAAAGCAACTAACACAGCACTACTCACAATTTCTTCTTCACTACCACACTCACTTTTAGATTCATTCTCACTCCAAGTGCCAGTATAGGACTTTCCTTTTCTCTTTTTTAAGGTATTAACACATTCCGCTTGTATATGTCGGAAGCCTTGACACTCATGTCATTGAATTTTCTTCATTTTTCTTTCACCCTTTTTAGTTTTAGCTTGTTGTTTGAAGTGGCTATTAGATGTACTCCCACCGTTTTGTCTAAACTCGGGTCTATCCTTTTTCACTTCTTTAACCACTTGCTGAAATTTCTTGTCAATAACTCCATATCCTCATTCTCATCAAATTCATCTTCGAAGTCATTCACAACTTTATCAATCTCGGCTTGTGATGCCAATCCTTTGTTCATCTCTCGTTTGCCCCTTAACAAATTCATCTCAAAATTAGTAAGAATTCCAATTACCTTAATCAATGACAATTCATTGATATCATGAGCTTCCTTGATTGTTGCAATTTTTGTTATGAACCTCGGAGGTAACTATCTCAATGTCTTCTTAACCAATTTCAGGTTAGAGATATTGAGTGTTACAATATTTGTAATTGCCCCGAAGTAAAATCCATCGAAATTCTATTGCCGAGTTGGATAAGGGAGATTTTAAAATACGGGACTGGGTTCTAAAAAACATAGTCTTTTTTTATAATATTTACATATCAAGACTGAGCTCTTGGGGCCATGCAATTCATAACACAAATCAAATATCTTACACCGAAACTGAGCTCTCGGAACCATACAGTCCAGTAACAGAATCATAACACAGTACTACTAACTCCCTAATTGGCATGCCAACCTTATCACATTTCTCCAATTCCTATCTATTTTACTAGGGGCAAATCAAATTAAATTCCATTGAAATTTAATGATACACTCATAATAGCCAATTCAAGCTATTATTCAACCAAAGCAAATGTCACTTCTTAATGTCATTTTTTCTTCCGTTATTGGTTTTAATTTAGTTCCTACAATATTCAAGACATATTCACCTTACTAATTAGTCAAAAATAATATGTATATTAAAATTTTAAATTCAACATATGTATGCTAATTGGGGAAAATACAAATTATAAGTCAAAAATTCAAATTAATCACATATACTACTTCATTTACAATCCAATTAAATATCTTTAACAACAATTTCATAAACCCCCAATTTTACTCAAAAACCCTAAATTACCTAATACACAATTATAAAGAAAAAATAGAATTACAAGAACACATACCAAATTGATGTGCAAATCTTCAAATTAAACTTCAATTTCATCATCAATTCCTTATTCCTTCTCCTTCTTTTTCTCTTTCTCTCTTGCCTTCAATTCATCTTCTTTATCTTCATAATAGTGCATAACAAATTCAATTTCGTGCATTTTATTTATTAATGCATGGAGCTATACCAAAATCATGTACTAAAAACAATAAAAACTCCATTAACTTACCTTATAAAATTTCGAGTACTATTCATCAAAAACACCCAGATACCTTTTCTTCATCTTTTCGCAAACTTTTTGTTGATATGGTAAGTTTAGGGACCCTAGGTTGATGATTTAGTATTTAATAGGTGATTTGAGGGTTAAAAATAAAGAAAGTTGGCTTGAAAGTGAAAGAAAATGAAAGAAAAATGGAGAAGAAAGGAGGGAGGTGATTCTCAGCAATGTTTTGGAAAAGAAGAGAATGGATAGTTGACAAAAATGTCATGTGGTTCCTTATCAAATGTTTTTTTTCAATTGTTTTGTTATTTTATATCCAAAATTAACTTTATCTTTTAATTCATTCTTTCTTTTTCTCAATAAAAATAACCATAAGAAAAATATCAACTTCACATAAAGACCTTAATTAATATCATTTATTTTTCATTATAATTTCAAGTTTGATTTTCACCCTTTCTTGAGTCAAACTTTGAACATTGGTCAACTCTTAGTCAAACCCTCAAAATGAACTCATTTGGAGCTCTAATTTGATCTTTGGGTTGTCCTTGAACAATATTATTCGATGCCAAATAAAATAAAATGAAGTTTAGGTCTCGGGTGTCATTATTCACCTCAGGATACACTATTCATGACCCAAAAAGTAACATTCATGAAATCGAGATTTTAGGGCATTATAAAAAGTAATTTGTTTGATTCGCTATGTCACAAAATCTCTCATGGAAGTCTCCAATGGTTTCACTCTTGTCCATTTTTAACTCTTCAAATCTCACAGTCAACATTTAAATTTTCGAGGCTATCACAAATTTCGATCCCTCATGTATAGTTTGTAATTGTCCCATGTTTCTTTTGCCGATTCACAGGCTGATATTATAGCAAGACGACCTTCATCAACTGCACTAAAGATGACATGCGTGGCTTATGAATTTCCAGGTGCTCTCTCTTTTTCAGCTCTTGTCCACTCAGAAAGATATTTCAATACTATTTCTCCTTTGTCATCGGTTATCACTGGATGTGTCCAACCATGTAACACCAAGTTCCATGCTTTTGTTCCCTGTGCCTGAATAAAGACACTCATCCGTGATTTCCATGCAGAATAATTGAAACCATCCAACAGCGGTGCCCTGGTAATTGCTGCTCCTTCTCTTGTAGCCATATTTGCATAACACAGATCTGCACCAATTGGTTGTACCAAATTCTAGTTCGGTGACTCGCTCTAATACCAATTGAAAATTTTCAAATGGGTGTAGTTTCGCAAAATGTCCGATTTGATCGCAGCCGTTTCTAGCATAATCAAAAATAGAAAAATTCAACAAACAAATTTAAATCAACACCAAAGTTAGTTAACGCAGTTCGACACACCTTGCCTATGTTTGCGAGGCCCTTACTTAGCTTAATACTTTCACTAATGACAATAGTTTTATACAAGACTTTGTTGAGCTGACACCACTAAACTTTTGATACTATCCCTCGTCCTCATAACCCGTTAAAGTATTTTACACCTGATAATTGTTGGTTTATGTCCTATAGCCAATCGCTTTGGTTAGAGTTTAGTGATAAATTATTTAAAGGCATTATTTATCTTGTATATGTTTAGATGTATATGATAAAGCTCATGGAATAATTGTACATCGCAAATGAAATTATAATGAGATTATAATTATGAGATTCATATTGCATTTATGTATTATTCCTAAATGTTCCTAGTCA
>JANQBM010000007.1:28418198-28428531 GCA_025594535.1 Erythroxylum domingense | reverse complement strand
TGTACTCACCCATTTTTCTTTGCATTCTGTAGTTGTCCATTGACCTTTACTTTCATCATAATGAGTGTGATACCATAACTTCATCTGGTCACTCTCTTCTCCATCTTTGTCACACTGTTGTATTGAAAAATATTATTATTAATATTTATTATAAATTTTGAAATATCAACCAAAGTAAAATATAATTCAAAATATTAACTTACAATCTCATGTTGTATCACTACAAAGGCCTTGGAGCTAGAGTTTGGTCGACATTTGACTTAACTCCTAGCCAATTTGGCTTTTTGACTTTTTTCCTAACAATAAAGGTAAAAAATCTATTATAACATCTATAAATCACGATTTATAAATACAAAAATATAATTAGTTGTAAAAAAAGTTGTGAAAATAATTTTGGTGATCAAATTAACTAACCTTTGTAGCCGATTGGTCCCAATATTCGCATAAATCCATCAACTCTGCCACTGTGACATTTTGCAGCTTGACATCCTTTCCGTGCTTGGTATAATGCTTTTTTAAATGAAATCTTTGATCTTTAGACCTTAAGAAAGGAAATTTCTTAACAGCAGTATGTACTTTGGTGTCTATACTCATTCCATTGACTTCTAACTTTTGCTACAAAAAATTATAAATTATCTCAGAACGCAATAGGCATATGGAAAACATATACAAATTAGATAGTTTTATAATACTTACGTCCAACTTATCAAATGCAATGTCCAACTCCTCATTAGTTATTTTTTTCCATTTTGTTCTTACAGGTAATGATGTTCGGGATACCACACCAATCACACTCGATAATTTGGCAGACTGTACGGAGTTGGTTGGTCGTCCTTCAGTGGGGGAGATCTCTATCTCCAATCTCTTACCTATCGCCTTATTAATCTTTGCCAATCCGTGTCCGTTTGTGACACCCCTTGTCTTTTTCGGATCAGTCGTGGATCCTAAAATATAGTAACAAATATTTTACAATAACATACTCTTAACTGGTTAGATAAACAAATTTATTAAACTTGAATGTTTAACCAATGTGATGTGAAAAATCATACCTACAGTGCCTGCAGAGGTAGCACTAATACTCTGAAAGGGGCTCGTGTCATTTATTGGTGGATGATTAGAAGCTGGAGGCATCTCTTAAGAAGTTGATGGAGGCATCTCTTAAGAACTTGATGGAGAACTAATATTGCATCGCATTCTCAAAATTTCTAGATAATTGTCTCTAGGATGTGTAATAGGTGTAGATGTGACATCTCTTGGTGTTGGAGTAGGCTCACAAGGTGCTGGTGTGTGATAATCTGGCTGTGTACGAGTAGATGGCTCATCAGCTACACTTCTAAGGAGCTGACGGTATCACAGCTGCAGTTGTGTTGGTACTAAGCTGCTTGGTGAAGCCTTATTCTTCTTCTTGAGTAGACCAGATCCCATATCAATCACCTACATTCAATTCGATATTAGATTTCAATGATAATATTAATTGATTAAGTAATATTTTTCAAACCATATTTAAAGAAAACAACATAGTCTACAATTGAAAAAAGACCTAGTAACTTAATGTAAAAGGAGATAATGTTTGTGTGGGTGGAAGTGTGTGTAATGGCATGTATCAACCAGAAAATTAAATATGTCCAGAACATAATAATGAATAGGATCGAAGATTCATAACCAGTATAAAGGGAAAAGAAGAACCAATAAGTATGGACATCTCAATAAAAATAAAGTTTCTTAAACTTTAAAAAGGCTAGAGTATTGAAAGAGGAAGAGTTAAAGTTATCTGCTCTTAAATGAAACAAGTTTCTACTATTTCTAAAAAAGTGGAAGATAGCACTAGTATATAGAGAATCGGATTTATTATAGAATTTCATTTTAAGAACATCTTAGTATGGGCAAGCAAATGGGCATCTATTAATCCTTGGCAATTCATCCCAAATATACAGTAGCTTGGACAAATCCAATATTTTAGAGCAACTGATTATGCAGATTTAAGGATCATCTTTCGTAGGCATACTATGGTTTCTACGCTAGGTAGGGATTATCATATGTTGACAAAAAGGATGTGAGGAAGATTTCTTTTGTGGTTGATTATGCGAGATTCTTTTCTAGTAACTGGGGTTGCTTTAAGAAAACTTTTTCATATGTTGGGTTTGAGCAACAACCAAAACAATTCGTAAATCCCAAGATTCTTCTACTAAACATTGAACTGGAGTTGAAATCTAAGAAAGAAAATGCGGAAATAAGGTACTAAGATTCTTTTTCCATTTGACTTATATGTGTCGGTAAGAACTTCCTTGGTTAAGATTTTTCTACTATTTTATCATATTCGCAGGCTATCAGATCCAACACTATATCAGTCAATTGTTAGTGCAGAATGAAATATCATTTATGACAAGTTGGATAAGTGTGTACAGAGTGGAGCCAAAGTTGTTCTTTCACGTCTTGCTGTTGGTGATTTAGCAACGCAAGTGAGTCTCCTTCATTCTTATACGTTTCTCATTACTTTTGAAAGATGTTGAGGGAATTAGAATAATTTTGTACTTGACTGAACCCTTCTAATTATGTGTATAATCTTTTAATTCAGCATTAGTCTAATTCCCTTCCATTAAGAAAATTGTAGGGGGGAAAAAACTAATGCTGAAGAATGTTTCAATTCAAAAATAGTTGATAAGACTTAGTTTCTTGTTATTCTGATCCATGCTTTTTGGTTTTGATAAGGTTTGAGGAAAAGTTTATATTCATTGTAAATGGAAAACTTGTTTCTAGATTTATATCAACTAGGTTTTAGTAGTTGATTTTAATTTCTATGGTTGCTAAGTAGTCCCATGGTAGACTTTTTTTTAAGTGTTTGAGTTGTGATGCATAGAATGCTCAATTGTGATGAAAAAAAAATAATTTCTACATATAGCATAGATCCTCACAATAAAGTTTTTAGACTTCTTTTTAGATGTCTTTTAAATGCATTTTTAGTACAGTATTTTGTAGATCGAGATATTTTGTGTACTGGTCGTCTAACTGAAAAAGATTTGCAAAGAGTTTCAGTAACAACCGGTGGAACTGTGCTAACAACTGTCAATAACATAATTGACGAGGTCAAGCCTTTTTTTTTCCTTCTTTCTTTGTTGTATAACACTAAGTTATCCTTGCTACTCATCTTTATGTAAAAAGAATTCACTTATCTTTTTCCTGAAAGTAATGGTGTTATTGTTGTTTCATGTGAAAGGTTCTTGGAACTTGCGAGGTGTTTGAGGAAAGGCAAGTTGGAAATGAGAGGTTTAATATATTTAGTGGATGTCCTTATGGAAGAAAAACTACCATTATTCTGCGTGGTGAGGCTGATCAAGTTTGTTACTTGTTGAAGGAATGGACTGATGGTTCACTATTGTTATACTCTGTGTTAACTTTTAGTTTTAAGTCGTCAGTTCATTAAGGAAGCTGAACGGAGTTTACATGATGCAATCATGATAGTTAGAAGAGCTTTGAAGAATTCAACTGTAGTTGCAGGTGGTGGTGCTATTGATGTATGTTTTATGCTCAAAGTTAATTCGTCACGAACATATGTATTAGCCTAGTTGGTAAAATTTAAGTTTTCTAATGACAGATGGAAATAAGTCGCTACCTGAGGCAGCATGCTCCCATAATAGCTGGAAAGTCTCAGCTATTTATTAAATTTTATGCAAAAGCACTTGAGGTAAGTGATCTTTTCTACTGCTTGACTACTGGCATGAATAAAGAATTTCATATGAAAGGCATGGCGAGATTTTTTATTTTTAAGCTTGAAGGTACGAATTTAAATAAGCAATGAGCCATGATTTTCATTTGGTGTTGTTTGATCTTTTGAATTCATAGTTAGTTGAAGGGAAGCATACGAAAGAGGATGAGGATTCTGATCTGACTGCCAAAAGCTAATGAATGGAGAGGGAGGAAGCTCAACTTATTGATTTGGAACTGGGACACAAAAATGCTGAGCAGAATTGGGATGCAGCAGTAGTGTAGAAGTATGAAATACGTTTAAGTTTTAGCCTCCTATCCTGAATGAATGTGTTTTTTTTTTTACATACATTTTTGTTGTATTTTCAAGATTCGGGCTTTTGAGAGTTGGAAACACAACAATTCTCTTCAATATATGTCCTAATTATGAGTAAGCAAAACAAAAAAAGGTTTATTTATTTCAACTTCTACATTAAAAATAGGATTAGTTCTTTTCAATCCTTGGCTTGCAAAAGAAACAATTACCTTTAACTTACTTGGGAATTCCTATCTCCTACAAAAGGCCTAAATTAAGTTTTTTTTAGTCTTTGATCACTAAGGTCAAGAGAAGGGTTGATAATTGTTATAATTAGTCACTTCAATTTACAGGAAGGCTCTAACTTATCAATGTTGTATGATAACCATTTATCTTTGTAGTCCATAATCATTTGATGATTTTGCTTGAGTCCTTAGGGGTAGATAAGATAGGGAGTAATTCTTGGTTAAATGTTGAAGAATTTATCATCATTGTTATTATCATTGTATGATAAACATTCCCATTGTTATTATCTCCATATTATGTTACAATTTATTTTAGTTTCCCCGTTTCTGTTATATGTTACAAACATTACTTTCTATTCTTTTATTTTAGTTTTCCCCTTTTCAAAAAACAACAAAATACTTAAAGATTACCAACTCTTCATCATCCAAACCTAAGTTAATCTTCTTTCTAATCTGTACATTGTTAATGGACATTTTGAGTGGCTGTTTAGAACTTAATTCATAGTCATTTACATTCATTTTATGTTCATCTATAGCCGGTTTATCATGTTTTAGTATTATTCGAGGTTTGTTGACGTAAAATGCATAAATGAAACAAACAGACTCGAATTGCACTGTTTTTGGGTTTTTGGCAGATTTGACCTTTAGTTTTTGTGGGATTTTTATCTCAAGATTGGTTTATCCAAAAATTCTAAAATTTCATACTTGAATTTTTGACTCCTTGACGGATTGTTTGGGACCAATTGTAGATTTTTCTGAGTTGGAATTAAGAAGAAATAAATTCTAGAAATTTGCATCAGAGTTTGGATCGCTAGAATGAGCTTTTGATGATGTTGCGATCATAACGTTTGACTCAGCTGGCGAAATCCCATGATTCAAGTCTCATATTGAATTCAACTTGAAAAGGAAGATACTGATAAAAATTTAGATCCTAAATCATCACCATTTAGTTTTTATGCACTGTCAAAATTGACCTTGGAAAAATCTATTCCGACTAGTCAAGGATCAACATCAGCCCCCACCTTTTAATTATTTCAGCCCATATACAACTCATTCCCCACTACAAAATCAGCCTCCATTACAAGACAAATCAGCCTCTATTTTATTCACACAAGCAGCCTTCATTGAAGCTTAAAAAAGAAAACCTCCATTTTCCATAAAAAAAACATGCATCAGCCTCCAAATTCACGCCACCCTTCCACTCTTCATGTAAGACAGCTTACACACATCTAAAGACGCAGTCTTTATTGACTAATAGCTAACCTCCATCATTCACACTACACTATCTAAATAAGCAGCTAGTGGCATGGACATTGAATGGAGAGAAAATAAAGGAATATTACGTTTAAGAGGCTGGCGTAGAAAGTAAAGAAAAAGAGCTGATTAAACATTGTTTATAGGCATGAAGTTGGTGGCTAGAAGAAAACGTTTTGCAGCTGGTGGCTTTGGAGAACACAACCCTCACTCCTCTCCACTCATGATTACATATCACTCTTTACACAAAGTGAGCTGAGAAGAAGAGAAGGCTTGAAACGTTGCAGCTATGGAGATTCTACACACACACACGTTGAAACATGAGCTGGTGGAGACACAAAAAATAAAGGAGGTGGAAAACATTAAACAAGTAGCTAGTGGTGTGAGGAGAGAGTGTGGAGGCTGGAAAACTGGTGGAGACACACATAGCAGCTGGAGAGTTAATTAGACTATGTGAGCATCGTGGTGGAGTATATTACGTGAGCTGCTGGTGGAGAGGAGATGACATGAGTTGCTAGTGGAGAGGAGATTACGTGAGCTACTGGTGGAGAATATACATGCAAGAAGCTGGTGGAAAGTAATCAAAATGAAAGAGAAAGCAAGAGGTGGAGCAGCCACATTGAAGGAGAAGAAAGTGGCAGCTGGTGGAGAGGAAGACGTTGGCAGCAGCTGGTGGCAATAAAATGAAAAGAAGGAGCTAACAAAGGAGAAGGGACGTGTATGAATAAGGTGGACACAAACCTTATTTGTCCTATCAATGAATAGTAATAAAAGAGGAGGTTGGCTACACCATGTGCGTGAATAGAAGACAAAAGCATGAGAAGAGTTGTATTGTTGTAATGAATTTGAATGGGTGGACCACCAACTTATTTGTCACATCAGTGAAATAGGAAAGAGGGAGATAACTGCAGTAGCAATTGAAATCTAATACCTTATCTAATTTTTGTCATTTGATTAAATCTAATCGTTTTAATTCATACCTTGCATTTTTCAGATTTCCTTGATTTGCTTACTTTAATTTATTTTATTTTCAAATCAATCAATTCTTGATCGTTCGAGTAATTTTTCATCATTTAATTTAATAGTCTTACTTGTGGGATTTTCCCTTGGGTACGTTATCTGGTTCTTACCGATATATATTACTAGTCGATGGGGTGCGCTTGTCTCTAATTGGTCTAGATAGAATTTAATTTATATTGTTTTATTTAGACCACAACAAGTTTTTGGCGTCGTTGCCGAGGATAAATTCCTTATTGTGAGTCATTAGGTTAGACGGTATTAATTATCTCAGATTTAATTCTTATTTCGTTGTTTATTTGCATATTTTAATTGTTTGCTTGATTGCTTTATTTTGGTGTGTTTTATTCTCCATTCTTAGTTTTGTTATTATTATTTTTATTTTATTTTTTATTTTTTATTTGTTTCATGTTTTTTTATGCTCACTCGTGGTCAAAAGCCCGAGAATTTGCTACTAGATATTGAGATTAGAAAAAAATGCTCGCAGGTTATGTAAAGAAACCCGATTGGCTCGGATTATTAACACAACAGAAAGGATTAGAGAAAAGCAGTTTTTAAAGATGGAACAGCACGAAGAGAGGTTGATGCCACATACTGAAGAGAGAAGAGAGTTAACTATGATGGATTTGACTATGGGACACAATAATAGACCCATGCCTCCCGTTATAAGGCCGATGATCATAGCTGCGAGTTTTGAGATTCCTCACAGCATTACATCCATGGTGAGGGCATCTTAATTTGGAGGATTGCCTTTGGAGGATCCGAACACCCATTTGGAGATGTTTTTGGATATTTGTGATTTGTTCAAGCAGAATGGAGTATCGGAAGATGCGGTGAGATTAAGGTTATTCCCATTTTCTTTAAGGGACAAGGCCAAAGCATGGTTGGCTAGTTTGCAATCGGGATCGATTACTACATGGGATGAGATGATGAGATTATTTTTGACGAAATTTTTCCCTCCTGCCAAGGTTGCAAAGATGAAGAATGAGAACACTTCCTTTACTGAATATGAAAATGAAAGTTCATATGAAGCATAGGAGCGATTTCGGGATATATTGGCATAGTGTCCTAGTCATGGGTTCTCTACATGGCAGCAGGTCAATACTTTTTATACAAGAATGAACCTATTGACCAGGAGTACCATAGATGCTGTAGCAGGAGGTAGTTTAATGAGAAAGATGCCAGATCTGGCCTACAAATTAATTGACGAGATGGCCACTAGCAGTTTTCAGTATCATACAGAAAGGCATCCCAAATAACCTACAGGAGCTCATGTAGTTGACAATACAGTGGCTTTATCTGCTCAGATGGATGTTTTGAAAAAGAAATTGAATAATCTGATGCATAGTGTGAAAGGAGGAGCTAGTTCTTCATTGAGGAGTTGTGCTATATGCGAGCATTGTACTGGAGATTCCCATGCATCTTCTAAGTATCAAGTTGAGAATCCTTTTGCTCAAGAGACAGAAGAGTCCCATTATGTGGGCAATTATAACAGACAACGAGGGGATTCATATTCTAACACCTACAACCCAGAGAGGAGGAATCATCCAAATTTCGCTTGGCGGAACAATCATGTGGCACAACCACAATCATCCAATGTTCAGAGACAACCACCTCCACCTCCAGATTTCAAGCCTCCTAATCCTGCACCATCAGAGAAATTCAATCTCGAAGATCTACCCTCGAAGTACATTTCTGATATCGAGGTTAGGATGCAGAATCAAGAATCTTCTATCAGAAATTTGGAGAATCAGATGAGTAAGATTGTAAGTTTATTTAAGGAAAGACCTTTGGGTTCATTGCCTAGCACTACTGAAGCCAACCCAAGAGAACATGCAAAGGCAATTTTATTGAGGAGTGGTAGACAGCTTGAAGAAGTTAAGGAAAAGCAGAAGGATAAAGAAATAGAAAAGAGTGAAGAAGAAGAGAGTCGGGAAAGTGGCAAGGAGGCCAAAGAAGCACCAGCTCAAAAGGAGGATCATCCAAGGTTATTTGCTGACCCCGTCACACATCTATTAAGACCTCGGATTCCTTATCCTCAAAGGTTGAAATGTACGCAATCAGATAAGCAATTTGGTCATTTTCTCAAAATATTTAAAAAGTTGCATATAAACATTCCTTTTGTTGAGGTCATAGCCTAGATGCCTTCTTATGCTAAGTTTTTGAAAGAAATTTTGTCTAACAAGAGGAGGCTTGAGGAATATGCCACGGTGAAGTTGAATGAGGAGTGTTCGGCTATATTATCGAGAAAGCTACCACCGAAGCTTAAGGATCGAGGGAGTTTTACTATTCCTTATGTTATTGGTGAATTGCATATAGATAGGGCTTTAATGGATTTGGGTGCAAGCATTAACTTAATGCCTTGGCAGAGTCCAAACCTACTACTATTTCGCTTCAGCTAGCGGATAGGTCAATCACTTATCTTAGGGGAATCATCTAGGTTGTATTGGTTAAGGTCGAGAAGTTTATCTTCCCGGTGGATTTCTTAGTCCTTGATATAGAGGAAGATATAGACATCCCCACTATTCTTGGGAGACCTTTCATGGCCACTGTAAGGACCATCATTGATGTGCAACATGGAAAGCTTATCTTGAGACTTCAAGATGAAGAACTAGTGTTTGATGTGTTCAATGCTATGAAGCATCCTTCTACTCTTGAAACTTGCCATTTTATTGATATTTATTCTTCTGATGCTGATAATTCTTCTATTGTTTATGTAGATTTGTTGGAAGGGGAAATGCCAAGAATGATCGAAGAGTTAGGAGAAGAATTGCATGACGAGTTGGAGGATATTGAAGTTGAATTGGAGCAGGCATATTAGACACATTATAGAGCATGCGAACCTTTCTAACGCACAGCCAAGCTCTTTTCAAAGCCTTCAATTGAAGAGCCCCCTTCCCTTGACCTTAAACCTCGTCCGATTCATTTGAAGTATGTTTGTCTTAACCCACCTGAGCATTTACTAGTTATCTTTCTTCTTGTTTGTCAGGTGCCATGGAGGAGCAGTTATTGAGGGTACTGTGGGATTACAAAAAGGCCATTGGGTGGTCCATTGCAGATATCAAAAGTATAAGCCCTTCCTTTTACATACACCATATTTTCATGAAGGATGGAAGCAAGGCAATAGTGCAACCCCTGAGGAAACTTAACCCACACATGAAGGAGGTAGTAAAAGATGAGGTATTAAAGCTTCTAGATGCAGCTATTATCTATCCCATTTCTAATTCTGGTTGGGTTAGTCCTGTACATGTGATACCAAAGAAAGGAGGCACCACTGTGGCTGAAAATGAGAAAAATGAATTAATAGCCACTAGGAAGGTAACTGGGTGGAGTATGTGCATAGATTATAGGAAGTTGAATGATGCCACCAGGAAAGATCATTTTCCTTTACCTTTCATTGATCAAATGATTGAGAAATTAGCTGGAAATGACTTTTATTATGCCTTAGATGGATATAGTGGATATTTGCAGATTCTGGTAGCCCCGGAAGATAAGAATAAAACAACTTTTACATTTCCTTATGGTACATTTGCAAATAGACGGATGCCATTTAGGTTATACAATGCTCCGGCTACATTTCAAAGATGCATGATGGCTATTTTTTTGTTATGCTTGAATCTTGCATTGAAATTTTTATAGATGATTTCTTTGTGTTTGGTATTTCATTTGACGCATGCTTGGATAACTTAGAGAAAATCCTGATTAGGTGTGAAGAGACCCATTTAGTGCTAAATTGGGAAAAGTGTCATTTCATGGTACAGGAGTGCATTGTTTTAGGTCACAAAATTTCTAGCAAGGGTATAGAGGTAGACCCAGCAAA
>JANQBM010000007.1:28387377-28398025 GCA_025594535.1 Erythroxylum domingense | reverse complement strand
ATGAATTTAGAGGCAGGGTTAGGAATAATATATTAGATATGTTTTGGCAAGAGTTGTCACCTAACAGATCTAGGAGTCATATGAGATGTGGTTGATAAAGTTGTTTTCTACCTAATTTAGGTCTAGTTGTTTTGTTGAGGAAACTCAAGATCAACTATATTTGAATGAGATCCTAGCTTATTAGGAAGATTAACATAATCTTTTTGAATAGTAGTGAGGGCTATTATTTTGAATAAAATAGTGGAAGTAACCAAATGCATGATTAAAGTCCTAATCTTATTTGGTAGTCATGACATATAATTGATTACTTGCTTTTTTACTTTTATTTTGTTATGAGTGAAACTTACCTTGTTTAGTATAGTTGATGCTAAGTTAGTGAACCTAAGTTCTTGGACATAGGATATGTTTGAGAAGTGTTCTCAAAAGTTAGAAAAGAAAATTGTACGTCCATTATGTTATTATGCTATAATCCCTGTTGAGGATTCGGTGACAAATTTTTAGAGATTATCAAAATCATATATATGACAAAATGTATTGACACTTTGAGTTGACTAATATCTCATAAACTTTGGAGACAACATGTAAGATATATGTTAACACCATGATAGCAAAATGAAAAGGGTTGCAGGGAGCAGAGTTGAAAGGTATAATACCTTGTTGGAATTGTTCCACTTAATTTAGTCTACTAAAAGTATAACTATGGACTACAATTAAAGGCTTTGCTATAGTATGATAATAGTTTTCATAACAAGAAAATGATTGTATGACTTTTCTTGCCTATATGTGATATGATAGAGATCATATGTATTTCTAATTCATGCTTATGAGTATTTGATACTGAATTTAGATTCAACATTATTGTAATGTGCAATGCATGGTTAGAAATAGATTGTTAAGTAAAAGTAGTTGATCCAATTTTATACAAAGAGTTTGTATGTGTGGGATCAAAGGAGACTTTTGCTTAAAATTAGTGGCAAGAATTAATAGTTAGCTAACTGAGATAATCCTTTTATGCCATGTTGGTTAAATCAACAAAAATGAGAATCATAAAGTTTCTTACAAGGATATATGTATCCTTATGATTATAGATCATATGAAACTTGTGAAACTTGTCAAGTTGAAGATAACCAAATCAACCTTTGGTGAAAGGATGATGATGGTATTGAATTGTTAAATCTTATACATGTAATGTATTGGATGGAATAACAATTCATAAAAGGATAATATTATATTTCATTATATTACTAATGTCTTTATGTGATATAGTTATATGTATTAAATAAAATGATGATTTAAAATTTTTGAAAAGTTCAAATTGTTTGAATCTGAGCAGAAATTAAGCATTGAGAATGCTGAAGCACATCGATGAGATCTTTGTGGCAAGTTTTATATTTTTGGTTATCTATAGGGAATGAGATTTTTTAGTAAGTACCTTCATAACAAAAATTCCATAATGGTATGGATTTATGTGAGTAACATACAATATGAGATATTGTAGGATGCAATATTATTTCTTCTAATACGATGCCTAGTACAATAACTTACCTTTAATAGTGGAATCAATTAGCAAGATTTCATATTAGATATGAAATGCTAGATCTTTAAAATAGTTAAAGGTAATGATTCAAGAATGTGATACTTGGTTGAAGTATACATTATCCATTAAATTTAGAACTAAATTGGATAATAAAAGGTTATGAGATATTCAAAAGTTGGATACATTCTTACAAACATGCTGTACAAATTGTTTGGTTCAACATATACTTATAGGAGAATGATTCTCAAGATAAGTAGTGAGAGTAAGATGAAATTTGAAAGGTTCAAATCTCATCATAATACATCTAATTGGAATTAATGCCTTTAATGATACATTTGATGTATAGTTGAAAGGCTACGAGATATTGAAAAATTCACTTTCATGATGAATTCAAAAAGTTTGCTTTGGAGATGATTATGAATTTATCATGTCTACAAGAAGGTTAGTGGGAGTATAGTTGCCCTCTTCAGTGAGAGTATGTGGAGACATATTGCTCAACTAGAACAACAATTCTAACTTTCAATTGTTGAACACATAATTGTCCAAGAACAACTCATGTTGAATGTGAAAAGGTAACAACTTAATTATGAGAATTAGATATATAAAGATAGATTAGACGTTGTTAACTTATTCTAAGTCCAAGTATATAGATAATGTACTAAAGATATTTAGTATTTGAGATATAGATACTTATAAAGTATTAAAGATATCCATTACTCTATGTGCGAGTTGATATTTGAGTTCAAGATGATAATGATATAACTTTAGAAGTAATCCTAATTAGGGTTTATTTACTTAGAACAATAGGATTGGAAAGGTTCCAATATAGCAATGGTTGTTAATTGAGCCATAATATATTTTTCATTTAGTGTAAATGATTAATTGGATCAATAAGTTCTTTAGTGAACTTGATAGAGTTTCTTTGCATTGTTCAAGATAGTAATGTATTGTAGAATATTAGAGCCATTGGGCATGCATAAGGAGCTAATGTCTCATAAAAAATCCAAGAATGTGTTTAGGAAAATTTTCTTAATTATGATGATAATTAAGATGGGAGTTGTAAGATTTAAGCAAGTGCTCACTATAGAGAATCTTGTAGAGTTCTCTCATTAAGCCAGTAGTAGAATAATCATTATATGGTGATATGGTATGAGATACTTAAATGATTGGCTTAGTGCAAGTGGGAGATTGTTGGTTTATGCCCTACAACCAATCGCTTTGATTGTAGTTTAGTGACAAATTATTTAAAGACATTATTTATCTTATACATGTTTAGATGTATATGATAAAGCCCATGGAATAATTGTACATTGCAAATGAAATTATAATGAGATTATAATTATGAGATTCATATTGCATTTATGTATTCTTCCTAAGTGTTCCTAGTCATTGTTCCATTAAGATTAAACATTAATAAAATGTAAAAAGACTAGCATACGTTGTGTTTTTCCTTATGAAGGAAGTAGTCGATCTCATAGGTTAAAGTATAGAGATATTTAAACAAACGTTTAGGTGCTTGTTAGAAAACAAGTTCATTGAACAGACCCGATATGAGAAAATCCATTTGAAACATTACTTGTATGTCTATTGAATTCTCATTGTGATGATTGTATAAGTGATCCTTTGACTTGAGGTCATCAAAGTTATCTTGTATAGGGATTGTTATATTTTGATACTATTTATGATCTATTTAATCATGGGTCGTTTAATCAGTAGTCATTGGATGTAACATGAACTATATGGAAGTAGTTATGTGATCGAGATATGATTCATCACCCTAAAGTAATTAGAGAATGTTTCGTTGTTCTCGATTAGTATTGATTTAGGAAACCCTTGGCCAAGGTAGACTTATATTTTGTAAATAGTTTACAAATGTCATTAATTGAATCGATAGCTAATGGTAGAGGACTAATGTGATTGGACTCAAAATAAAGTAGAAATTAATTCTATGCTCTATGTCTAATCGGAATCTTATATAATGAAAGGATTGATTTATACGAAAAAATAATATACGGAAAGGTTAGTCAAAACTACTTTGACATTCCTAAATATTTGGGTGGTCATGATGCGTTGCTAGACGCTAATTTTGATCTATAATTATAAATTGTTTAATTAGAGAATTAAGGATAAATTAAAAGGAGTTTTAATTAATTTAATTCTAATTATGAATTAGAATTTATAATCATTGCCAACATATTTGGGAACCTAATGGGTCTCACATATAGAATGGGTTGAAGAGAGCAAAGTTAATTTAATCAAGTTGGACTTGATTATAAAGTTTGAGAAACTTTCTGATTAAATATGAGATATTTAATAAATAAGGATCAATATGAGATATTGAATCTTATATGGGTATAATTGGTATTTAATTAGAATTATTTGTAATTCTAATTACAGTTTAATTGAAATTAGAATTTAATTTCAATTAAATTACTAAAACATCCAAAGCTTATTATAAATAAGCTTAAGCTCTATGAAGCTAGCACTTTATGCTTAACCCTCTCTGTAAGAATTACAGAGTTCTCTCAACTCATTATGTGAATACCGTTAGAGGCCGGACATTTGTGCTGCTACGGTGGTTGAAACGGATCGGTTTTGGGAATAATTCGAGGGATACGACAAGATAAAGATCAAGCTTCGAAATAAGGTATGAATTAAGTTTATGTTTTATTATGATTTGTGTTAATCATTTTATAGAATTACAGAGATATTGATTTCCAGGAAATCAAAGATTGTGAAAAAGTTTTGTGATTATTCCGTTGCGGTCGGATCAGATTCCAACTCGTGTTATCCTCAACAGAGGATTTTTCTCAGCAACTTTTTAACTAAAGACAATAAACACACAACTCAAGTGATTAAAATAAACAATGAACATAAACAAAGACACTTGAGAAAGAAAACAATTTCCCTAACAATGTAGCTTCATCAACGAAATGAAAAATCTATTGTGAAGCTTCAATATCGTCGCTGGAAAATCCCACACACAGCAGCAGTAAAATCACCAACAAAACAAATGTTTCATCACTGAAACGTTGCAGACGATGGAGCTTCAACCACACAAAAAATTTATGGAGTTTTTTCACAAAAACACACTGCAAAAACAGCCCAAAAAATCACCCACAATGGACAGAAAAGCACAGCTCCCAATCTGAAAACAATCTTCAAAAATTTGCTTCCAAAAATCACTCAAAGACCCCAAAAAATCCAACTGTCGAGTTATCATATCCTTATCATTTTTTCCCACACAGGATAGCATCAAAACAACCCCAATAAATCACGCAATAGGTAGATGAAACATAGCAAAAATCTGGAACTTCAATCTAGAAAATCACACAAACACCAATGAAAAAATAGCTGCTTCGACTCCCAATTAACAATGATAACTCAAGTAAAACACAATTGCTGAAAAACACCAACTAAACCACAAAGACCAAAGAAAACAAAGCAGTTGCAATATATGGATTAATAATCAACGTAAACTTGGCCAACTTCATAGCCTCCCAATCAACAGCGACAACTTGAGAAAAACATAGTTGCAAGAATTTTACATAATCTCCAAAGTAGTTGCCACACTAGTCACGTGATCTGCTGCAAGAATTTCATATAATCACCAAAAATCCCAACCATACAAGTCACGTGAAAATCAACAAAGATAGAACCACATCTTAACCCGATCAACTGTCAAATATCAAGTTAGATTTCCATAAGATAACCATTATCAAATCCCATCTTAAGTTGAATTTGAAACTTATCAAACTTGTCTTGGAAGAGTCCCACTTAAACTCAATTAAGTCCAATTATCAAATAATGTTTAAAATTAAATAATTAAGATATTGTAATCTATATCTTAACATATAATAATTTAATAGGTTAACTTAAAATACCAAAATATTTTAAAATTACATATAAAACATAATTTATAAAAAAAGTAACGGTAATGAAAAAACTTTATTTTAAATATGATTATGACACAAAAGTTCCTAAAATATGATTATTGCATAAAAATTCCATAAGTGATTTTATTTTATGACTAAAAAATCGAACCGATTCAAGTGGTTTAATAATAAAAATCTTGAATTGTCCAACTTTTTTGTTTAATTTTTAACTTTCGGTTTGATTTATTTTAATAATCATTTTTGTTTAAAATTGATCAGTCTATTACTTAATTGATCAATCTTCGTAAACTAATTAGTTTTTATAAACTAAAATAAACTAATTAATTTTCATTTAACAGTTTCTCTTTTTAATTAAACATTAAATTAAAGACAATCTCCTTCAATCTTATTTTAAATTCTTCAATTTTATTTAATTTATAACCGATTTTATAATGGTCTAATAATAATTGAAACTTTTAAACCTTAAATCTTTTATCTTACTCGTTTAATTTACTATCTAATTTTTAAAACGTTGATTTTGTTAAAAATAGAGTGATGCAAGACCTCTATCTTTAGTTGAAGTTCAAAATTTTCCTTCAAACTTTCAACAGACAGGAACCAAGATTTTGAAATCGAAAGCTGGTTCAAAATCAAAATGCGCGTATTGACAATTGACTTAAGTAACTAATGTGTTGAACAAATTTGGAAAATGAAGCGAATCCTGACAGGTATCTGAAGATCCTGACTCTGGATTGCTTTAAGTCATCTTTCCCAGTTATGACCGGCGCTTGGAAACTGCAATCACCGAAAAGGCTTGTCCACGACTTTCCATGTTGGGAAGACTTTCTCTGTCTTTAAATTATCATTTGCATGACAAGTACCGCCAAAGCATTAGTCGACGTTTCTCTATAATCTTGACTTTGGGAAAAAAGTTGGTTTGATTGTTGCTCTTAAGTCTTAACAACTTAGATCCTTATCTATATTTTTAAAAACACTAAATATTAAAGGTGATTAATTAAAATTTACCTAATTACATTATTTATTTAAAATATGTAATTTATAACTTATTTATATTTATGTTTTCATAATTTTATTTATTGCATAGGTAAAACTATTCTTAAAACGAATGACTAACGAATTGAAACGGTTCGACTAGTTTAGTAGTTAAATCTTTCGAATGGCTAATTTTATGATTCAATTTTTAAATTTTTGATTTGATTTATTTTAATAACTTTTGTTATTAAAAATTGACAAATTTATTAAGTAATCAATCAGTTTTTGTAAACTAATCAATTTTTATAAAAAAAATTTTAAATTAATTTTCATTTATCAATTTTTTATAATTTAAATTTAAATTTTTTGATAAATAAAGATAATATTTTTCGATCATATTTTGAATTCTTCAAATTTATTCAATCTTTAATTGGTTCTATGACAATCTAATATTAATTGAACTTTTTAAACCTTAAGTTTTTATCGTACCAATTTAACTTTCGGTCCAATTTTTAACATTACTTAAAAATAAGACATGATTTCAAAAGTAAGCATTTGTGATTGTATATATTACCCGATTGTGTTTCATATGGATGAAATCTATTGCATAAATTATAATTTATAAATTACTTTTAAATCAATAATTAAAAGCAAAACAACAATCTCGATTTAATTAATATTTATAAATTCAATATATCTCTATTTCGAATGCTCATATTTTAAGTTGTCACTTGCCAAGGTGACAAATAGTCTATCAAACACGACTAAAAGCCTTTAAATTAATATGCAAACAAAGAGCAAATTCGATCAATAGGAATCAAAATTAATACGTCTAAATCAAATTGTTAAATTAATATCTTTAAAGGTTTAATTACTCCCAAAACTTGTTAGCGAATATATATAACCAATTAAGTTGGTCTCACATAACAGCTTAAGCTATTGTGATAAAATGGTCGCTTAACATGATATCAGAGCCTTTATAACTAAATGGTCTTGAGTTCAAATCCTACCACTCACCTATTTATCATCAAATTAATTCAGCACAAGATAGAGTAAGTCGGTGCAAGTTTCAAGTCCAAAGAGCTTTCACTTGAGGGGGTGTGTTAGGAAATATATATAATCAATTAGGTTGGCCTTACATAATAACTTAAGCTATTGTGATGAAATGGTCGTTTAATATAGTATTAGAGAAGGTTGCTCTTGGGTTACTCGTCACCACTTCGACACGATAAACTGTGTCACGTATTGGGCCCTAAATTAGGCCACACGTGAGAGGGGCGTGTTGGAATATAAGTAGGAGTTTATCCCACATTGAAAGAATACAAGGCCTTGAGTATGCATATAAGCCTAGTGAGTTACTCCTTTTATCACCAATTGATTTTAAAATAGAATCTCATTTGAGTTTGTATGTGCTCAGTTTATTTAGGCCAAATCATATAAAATTTAACAAAAATTTCGTCAAATTTTCAATTATAAACCGAACTTTAAAAAGTAGCAATAAAATGTTCAATTTTTTTCAATTCTAGCCCGACGTTAGTTTTTTGTTAAGTTTGCCGACGTAGCTTGCCATATGTTTCAGAAACTTTAAGTATTAATACATGTCAGTCAAAATTAGCACAACAAATGAAGATTAATGAAACGATGTCATCGTTTAAAAATGACCTAAATCAGATTACATAGCCCCGACGATCTTACGTTTTGATTTCAGTTTTTACCTTTGTTTTTAGTTTGTTTTTTTGACATCCTCACCTTTCGATTTTTAGATTATCCAGCCCCAACGCCCTCACACTAAGGGCATCAAGAGAACGAATTAAAATTAAGAGCTTATTGTTGTAATATGCTGTAATGCGATAGTAGTTTGTAGTGTCAGAAGAACAAACAAAAAATAAAGGGCTGAGAGTATCGAGAGAACAACAAATAACGTCGGACTATAATTGAAGAAAATTGAAAGTTTGAACATTTTATTGTTACTTTTTAAGGTTTGGACTAGAATTTAAAATTTTTGATAGTTTAAACATTTTATTACTATTTTTAAAAGTCTTAACTATAATTGAAAAATTAATAAAATTTTGGGCATTTTCTATAATTATCCCTATCTTTATTAATAAATTAATAGTTGGACCACTCTTTTGGATCGATGCTATACCTTACCATCTTTGTCTATAGCAGACTTTCAGGTGCAGATAATTAATAACACAACCGATTATAGTCAACAATTCTAACCAAATTTTGGTCCTACATGAACTTACAAGTCAACGTATAGGCGGTGACAAGCGATTAATATCTAATACGGTCCTCTTAAGGCATTGATAATGAGAAGCAAGAGACAAGCAACCACACAGCTGTCTAGTTCTTAACCAAAACATGATGCCCCGTCATTAGGAAAATGGTGGGTCCGGAATGATTAAAAATTAAACCAGTTTGATAGTTAAATTATTCAATTGTTTAATTTGGTTTTTAAATTTTTAGTTCTATTTATTTTAATAGTTCTTGTTGTTAAAACCGATTAATTTATTAATTGTTAATTTTTATAAATTAATAAATTCTTATAAACTAAAATAAATAAATAAATTTTTATTTAATAATATTTTTAATTAAAAATTAAATTCTTCAATAAATAAAGACAATTTTTAATCATATTTTAAATTTTTTAATTTTATTTAATCTTTAGCCGATTTTATGGTGGTTTAATATCAATTAAATCCTTTCAACCTTAAACTTTTGCCTTATAGGTTTAACTTTCAGTTTGATTTTTAAAACATCGATCGTATGTGAAAATATCTTGAAAGTAAAAGGTTTGCTTATTTCATGTACAATAAGCTAATGTGATATTATATCTATACACTATTAACTCTAGTTTATTTTTCCAACTTAAAAGATTGAAATATGTCCTTAAGAAAAATGTATTTTTAATCCAAACATTTTTATTAAAATATAAATTAGATTATAATATTTTGAAACGTTAAAAATATTAATGTAATTTCCATCAGTTATATATCACGTCAGTGTTATTTTCATATGGGTCTACTAATTAATTCAGAGTGTAATGTGATGTGATCATTTTGATGGTATTGAATTATAAAATTAAGTGACAAGCAGTTAATTAGTCTTAAAAACTCTTATTTCTTTTAATTTTCAAAAGCTCAAACAATAAATAAACCTTGTTTGGCTATGGATTTATAAAAAATTATTTAAATTATTAATTTTTTAAATATAATTTAACTAAAATATGTGTGACATGTTAACTAAATCTTTGTCTGATTATGTTCCTTCTGGTCACAGCAATGGCGTCGACAGATCCTCAAAGAAGAGCTTTAAAATCGTATCTTCTCAGTGCTTGTAAGTATTTCTATTGATTTAGTTCTTTGTTAAGTTATACTGGAACCAAGATCAGTTTTATTAGCAACCTATCACAGTTGGGTTTGAATAACCATCATGAGAATCTACGGAGAGATAAGGATGCTCAGAATTCTTGGAGAAAAAAGGGTGAAGACTCTCACAATCCAACCTCAATCAGTGGAGAGAAGTTGAGTGATCTTGAAGATCTAACGGCAACAAAATGCAAGCCAAAATGACATTCCACTCAAGCCTTCAGATAAGGAAATATCAAGTCCGCTATCAAGGATTTTCTGCTATCAAGCTAGCTGTCCAACCAGTATTTAATTATTAGACTTACATGATTTTTCATAATTTAATTATTCATAAGAAATATATACTTTAATTCATAATTGACTCTTGAAGATAATAATTAATTATCACATTTGTCTAAAATTATCACATTTGTTTCTTCAGTTTTAAAAATTATGAAAATCATAAAAAGTTATTTTTGTTTTTGTTTTTTCATATTATGATTTACTATCAACTAAATATATATTATTTAATACAATAATTTTTAATAATAATTATAAATATTTTAATCCAATATTATATTACGTATTTAATTAACTAATATTGATTATTGATATGAATTATGAATAATTTGATTTTACTTAATAATTTGATTTAATTTTTGTATTTAAATTAAAAATTATTAATAAATATAATTAAATTTAAAATAACTTCAAAAAGTCTTCCCAAAAAGTCTTTTTTTGCTACCTTCATCTTGTTCTAGATATTACCCTATTGTTTTATAAAAAATAAAATAAAATAGCTGACATAAAAGTCTTCCATTGTAACCAAATTCTTCCAAATGAGGACAATGCATAGGATGGTTTGTGTGTGTGTATATATATGTGTGTGTGTG
>JANQBM010000007.1:28367288-28387277 GCA_025594535.1 Erythroxylum domingense | reverse complement strand
CTCCTCTCCTCATTCTTCCCTTTGATTCAATGTAATTCAACTCGTACCAGAGAGAAGACGACGATGTGTTTCCAAAATGGTGCAATGTCATTCTTGAAGCCTCAACGTGTTCAGCGGATAAAAATAAGACTTTTAGACACATAATAGTAAAATATTTACATAATAGTAAAGATAACAATGTGCAGAGCTGATTTGAAGGGATCACCTGAAAAGTTCTTATTTGAAAAAGAATTAGAGAGAAAAGTAGGATTGTTATAGGAAAAGGAAGTACTAATTTAATGGACGATCATTCTAATAGCTACAGCTTTCTAAATATGTTTATATTTTAAATAAAATAAAATATTTCATTTATATTTGATTTATTTTTAAATTAAATGAAAAACATATTTCTTTGAAATGGTGTGCCATATGGGTATCGATATCTTACTATCCAATGGAGAGCTGTTTGAGGATTACAGTCCCGCATTGCTTCCAATTCTGATCTGAGCGGTGTTTCTTTAACATAAAATGCATTATGGTGGACATTTTTTTCCCCAGGTTCCTCAAATTTAACATCCACCTCAACGACCTAAAACCATGAAATGTTATAATTAAAGGACCATTAACTAGCAGTAACTAAGACATCTTCACAAAGGAAAGCAGTAGCGTCTTTCATGTAGACATGCAACTATCACGCACAAGTAAAAAACTTGTGCGTGATAATTGGTATTTTCTAAAGGTCGAAAAGAGAAAGTTGAACTTAATGTCCCTTTGAATAAGAATTGGACATTACGTGAAAAAACTTACATATGCGAAATATGTAAATGATCCCATCAGTTACGATATACACTTCAATTCAAAGGCTTCATTCATCACATCATTCTATTAACTCTTCACGGTAGAAAACGAAAAGAAAGACTACTACACTACACGCTTTACAGATAAAACTTAATATCCTTTGTAATTACAGCTAAGCGTTTTTCTAAGCCATCAAACCTTCCATTCAGAAAAAAACAAATTAACTAATCCACATGATTATCTAACTATTGTTTTTAAAACTAAAGTATATTCTTCCTCTTCTTCTTCTTGTTTTTTTTTAATTAAATGAAGATGGATGTAAATGGAGTAACAAAAACATGTGTATGATATGGACAAAGTCAACTCTATAGACTCAGTATTATTATGTGCCTGAAGTGACAAATGAAGAAGAAGAAAGAGGAGTTGAAGTATACAGCTGAGTTTTATATTCCCAAAGCCAGAACATGTTCTTTTCACTACATCAGATTCACATGTATTGAATTAATATAACTATAGATGGTTAGATTTATCCACAGTAACATTGGAATCGTGCAGTAACATTTAGTCGTGGACAAAGTACAGTAAGCTACTAAGCTCCATTTTTTTTGTGGTCGAGGTATAATATCTACGACCACCATGCACTTAATCCTGAAGCATTTTTGCTGCTCCGATACTGATTTATAGTTCAAGCATAGTTCCGCAATTTGCAAGGAAAAACAACAATCTGGTTGTCTCATGGTTTCCAGGTAATTGCTTACAGATGCTCGTCGGCGTAGTGACAAGATCAATCAAAGGATTGTGCAAATGGTTTGTTACCTCTACTCAATTGCTATTGATAGTTTGACACAAATATGATTATTTTCAATATGATTTTCAAAAATCTTGATCTAAAAACTTGAAATCAATCCGTCGAAACAAATCAAAACAGAATGAGAAAGCAGAATCGAAGTTAAAATTTAAATCCCCATCCATCCATACACAATCTAAAAAATCGAGACAACACCAATTAAACAAACAAACAAGCAAGCAAAAAGATCTAGAATCATCTCAAAAGCTAGAGAAGACAAAAGAAGCAGAGGGGACAAAACAGAGGTTTAGTTTAAGAGAAAGCAAGAGTAGAGTAGATCTGTAAATCCTAAATCAAAAATCGCAAAAGAATGACTTAAATCAATTTAAAAAAACTTCAGTACCTTGACTATCTTCTTTTCCTCTTATTCCTAATTTCTGGTTCAGCGAGAGAGAGGAAGGAAAGTTGCTAAAAATGGAACATGTGAGAATTGAAAAGTTAACAGAGGAGGACGGCGAGCTTGTTTGCAAAGGCAGAGAGCTTGTTTGCAAAATGTTGAAATGTATTTCATTTTACATTCTCCTCCGTCGGACTTCGGAGACAACGAGAGAAATAGAAACTTATCTTTTTAGTTTTAATTTATTTACAATATATACATTTCAACTTTACTTAGAATATGACTCCCATCATCTTTACTCAGAAGATTGAGCTTTGTTTGCTATCTGATTTTCTGTTTCTATTTGTAAATTTAATTAAACAATTGTGCTTGATCAAAATTTTAGTTTTAGTTTTAAATTTTGATTTCTTCAAATTTTAGTAATCTATCAAAACTATAAAATAGTTTTTATCTATTATTATTTTGATCATAATTTGATATATTATTAAATAAATATATACTATTTAATTATTTAATATTCATAATTGTTTAATAATTATATTTAAAATTATTTCTCTTTAAGATACATCGATTTGAAATTTTAAAATATTTTTTAGATATCAAGTATTTAATTTTAAATAATAACAATGGATTTAATAATTAAAATACATATAAAAAGATTAGTTTGTAAATAAAATTTATATTTTTAAGAATGAATTAAATTTTTATTGATATTTATTTATAAATATGTATATAATATTAAAATAAAATTATTTACTTAATTTTAAGTTTTAATTTGTTTGGAAAAAATAAAACAAAGTTTTGGAAACTTTTTTAGCATATTTTTTAGACAACTTCTACCATCTTAACTAAATGTCTAAAAACTCTACTAATTTTTATATTATTTAAGACACTTATTAGATGCGTCTAGGCATAAGTGTCTAAAACCTCCTTATTTTGTTGTTGTGCTATTGAATAAATTATAATTTATAAATAACTTTTAAATCAATAATTAAAAGCAGAACAACAATCTCGATTTAATTAATATTTATAAATTCAATATATCTCTATTTCGAATGCTCATATTTTAAGTTGTCACTTGCCAATGTGACAAATAGTCTCTCAAACACGACTACAAGCCTTTAAATTAATATGCAAACAAAAAGCAAATTCGATCAATAGGAATCCAAGTTAATACGTCTAAATTAAATTGTTAAATTAATAACTTTAAAGGTTTAATTACTAAAAAAACCAAAACTTTCGTCAAATTTTTAATTATAGCTCAAAATTTTAAAAGTAGCAATAAAATACTCAATTTTTTAATTTTTTCTATTCTAGCCCGAATTTTAAAAGGTAAATTTTTTTAATTCTAACCTGACATTAGTGTTTCAGTTAAGTTTGTCGACATAGCTTGTTACGTGTTTCAGAAATCTTAACTATTAATGCACGTCAGCCAAAATTAACACAACAAATGAAGAATAATGCAAGACATCGTTGTTTAAAAATAACCTAAATCAGATTACGTAGCCCCGACGACTTTACATTTTGATTTCAGTTTTTACCTTCGTTTTCAGTTTGTTCTCTCGATACCTTCACCCTTCAATTTTCAGATTATGTAGTCCCGATGCCCTCATACTAAGAGCATCAAGAGAACAAACTAAAAATGAAGAACTTACTGGTGCAGTATGTTGTAATGCAATTGTAGTTTGAAACGTCAAAAGAATAAACAGAAAATAAATGACAGAGAGTATCAGGAAAACAACAAATAACGACGGACTAGAATTGAAGAAAATTTAAAGTTTAAGCATTTTATTGCTACTTTTTAAAGTTTTGGCTAGAATTGAATTTTTTGAAAGCGTGAACATTTTATTGTTATTTTTTAAAGGTCGAGTTATAATTAAAAAATTAATAAAAATTTGGGCTTTTTAAAATAATGAACCCTACCTTTATTAATAAATTAATAGTTGGACCACTCTCCTGGATCGATGCTATACCTTATCATCTTTGTTTATAGAAGACTTTCAGGTGCAGATAATTAATAACAGAACCGATTACAGTCAACAATTCCAACCAAATTTTGGTCCTACACGGACTTACAAGTCAACGTATAGGCTGTGACTAGCGATTAATATTTAATACGGTCCTCTTAAGGCATTGATAATGAGAGGCAAGAGACGGCAACCACACAGCTGTGAGCTGTCTATTTCTTAAATCTTAACCACAACCACAACATGTTGCCCCGTTATTAGGAAAATGATGGGTCCGCAATGATTAAAATATTAAACCAGTTTGATAGTTAAATCATTTAATTTTTTAGTTTGATTTTAAAATTTTTAGTTCGATTTATTTTAATAGCTCTTGTTGTTAAAACCGATTAATTTATTAATTGCTAATTTTTATAAATTAATAAGTTCTTATAAACTAAAATAAATTAATTAATTTTTATTTAATAATATTTTTAATTAAAAATTAAATTCTTCAATGGGTGAAGACAAAATTTTAATCATATTTTTAATTATTTAATTTTGTTTAATTTTTAGCCAATTTTATAATACTTTAATATCAGTTAAATTTTTTAAACCTTAAACTTATTGTCTTATAGGTTTAACTTTCAGTTCGGTTTTTAAAATATCGATATTATGTGAAAATATCTTTGAAAGTAAAAGGTTTGTCTATTTCATGTACAATAAGCTAATGTGATAATATATCTATGCACTATTAACTCTAGTTTATTTTTCCAACTTAAAAGATTGAAATATGTCCTTAAGAAAAAAATGTATTCTTAATTCTAACATTTTTATTAAAATATAAATTAGATTATAATATTTTGAAACGTTAAAATATTAATGTAATTTCTAAATTACAAATTATATTTCCATCAATTATATATCGCATCATTGTTATTTTCATATGGGTCTACTATACCCCGTAAAGTAGTGGGATTCATATATTTTAAATGTTATAAAAGATTAGAGTAAATATATATATATACGTGGGATTCGTATATTTTAAACGTTATAAAAGATTAGAGTATATATATAGACTCTATATATATACTCTAATCTTTTATAACGTTTAAAATATACGAATCCCACGTGTATATATATATTTTTATCTTATACCTAATTAATTCAGAGTATAATGTGATGTGATTATTTTGATGGTATTGAATTATAAAATTAAATGACAAACAATTAATTAGTCTTAAAAACTCTTATTTCTTGTAATTTTCAAAAGCTAAAACATGGTGGTTTGGATATGGATTTATAAACAATTATTTAAATTATTAATTTTTTAAATATAATTTAAATAAAATATGTGTGACTTGTTAGCTATTATACGTATTCAAAAAATTATTCAACATAGCTTGGTTTTTTATTATAAAAAAACTCTTAATAATGGATTACATTGTTGTTCTCTTCCGGAAACTTTTTTTTTTTGCTACCTTTATCTTGTTCTAGATATCACCCTATTATTTTATTAAAAAAAATAAAAAATAGCAGACATAAAAGTCTTCCATTGTAACCAAATTCTTCCAAACGAGGACAATGCATAGGATGGTTTGTGTGTGTGTGTGTGTGTGTATGTGTCTGTGTATGCGAGAGAGAGATCTATTGATCAAGAGCTATAGGTACGGTTCAAAGATCTAAATCCACCAGATCTAACTATATGAGTAGCGGGTACATAATAATCGTAGTATCCACCCTGCTATTATCTGAAGGGTCAAAGAGCCCACCATCATTATAGATATCGTATTCTAGAAACTTAACTGTTTGTGATTCCACTAGTCTGGTTCCTCCTTCTCTACAATAAAAACTGTAGCCTTTAGAGTGGTTAGGATATCTTACTAAATAGTAATGACCATAATGAGCATGCAATTTTCTTTATAAGGATTATACTACCTAGGTAGGGCAGCCTTATACACGAATGTGTACAAGGTTGAGTTTTCACACTTCTAGATAATCAGGTAGATTAGCCCTGTTCTGCATTGACTTTTTCAAGTTCTTTAGGGTGCAGTTATGTCTTTTAGCAACACATCATTTCGCTCAAGATTACCTGGTATAGTGAGTCAAGTCACTATCCTAACTGATTCTATATATCTGGCAAACGAATCTTTTGAAGTCTTGAACCACCATGTTTGCCATGATATTCTCCTCCACGATCAGATCTGACACTCTGAATGGATTTTCCCAATTGGTTCTCAACATTCAATCTTTAAGCAAGAACACATAATTGTAATGGGAATAATCATCAAAAAATGTCAGCATACATTTGGAATTGCATAATGCAACTGTATAAGATCTTCTGATATCCGTATGTATCAGACTCAACAAGTCAGAAACACCAAGTTGACACTTCTTCCTTATTAGTCAACTTACCCCTGCAATAGTCAACATATGTTTTCAGATCATCATAATCTAGAATTGAGATAATACTTTCCTTAATCAATCTCTCAACCTTAGCTCTGAATATGTGGCTTAAACTTTTATATCACACCATGTATGACTTTTCATTCATCAGGGTCTTTCATTTCATAACTTGTTTAGAAAGATACAAAGAAGCATATATCTGATTTGGGGTAAGACACATTCTATACAAACCATATGACAAGAAAGTTGTACCATTATGTTTTATATTAAATACTAACTATATAACATACGCATTAAATACAAAACTTTAACCTTCTTTGTTCAAAATTTATCCAAAGATCACATAAAAAATGTGTAATGTAAAAACCAAAATGAACCTTACAGCATGGTTCAACTCATACATTCCCCATAAGATATTTCACTCACTTCTTCATTGCTGTCATCCATCAGTTCCTCCTTCTCTTTATTTGGCTTTATCCTGGATATGAACCTCTGCATTATGGAAGTACCTCAATTAGATGCTCCACTATATAGTCACCAAGTACTTAATGCGACAATTGCAAATTAGATCCATAAATTGATAAGCTAAGGAGTTATCTAATGGTCACAGTCTTTCTTTTTAGGCCTCATACTGCTGGCTTCTTTATGTCATACAAACCTTTACCAGCACTGGATTGACCAGCATCGGTATGTGAAGAAGATTTAATCTTTCTTTGCCTTCCCTTTAATTGCTTCAAAGGTTGTAGGAGTAGTAAGCTTGAGTTTCTACTTCTCAGCAATGCAATAGGCAATCAAAGCATTTAAATCTCATTCCTTATCCTGTGAATAATATGTCTTCACCAGATTACTTAACTCTAAAGGGAGTATCTTCAGAGTCTGGTGAGCTATAAAGACATCAAGAAGAGGGATGTTTAACATCTTCAGTCTATTGTGAAGATGGATCATTTTTGATATGTACTCCTTTACTCCCCTTTTTCTCTCGTATACCTTATAGAGAATAATTCCTTTATCAAGGCACTTGTCTCAACTTTAGGTGAGACTGGGTACCTCTGGGAGATATTACCAAGAAATTTTTTCGCTATGTCTGTGTCCAGAAGTACGCTTAATAGATGGCTAGGAATGGATCTCTTAATGGTCATAAGACTTAATATGTTAGACCGATCTTAGGCTTCACAAGCTTCTTTATGAGCTCTTAAGCTCATGGATGTAGGTAGAGATGACCTATCCTGCTATATGGCCATATTAACTTCAGCTATTTCCATAGCATTCAATACATCCTTTGTCCACTTTTTCATATTGAAACTGGTCAGGGTTTAAATGGTGACACTAATTTTGTTGACCGAAAAGGTGACTTTAAAGTAATAATCTTTAGATCAACACAAATGTAGGATATCAGCGATACTCAAAGGCATTAAAAATATCTTTGCTGAAAATCCGATCAGACATATTATGAAACACCTTTGAGCTGAATACATAATATATGCAATTAGACCTTTACATAAAAGCGATCGGGGTACAAACCATCAACTCTCATGATACTACCACCTTTGGGTGAATAGATCACTTAAGCAACAACTTTCTTCTATCTTATGCTTTTATGATCATCTCAAAATATTATGTAAGGCCAACACACATAATAACCAAACATAAAATCAGAGACATCTTATAACATGCAAGCAGAACAATTCAAAATATTGACTTGAAATGCCACTTTAGTGACTACATTCTTATCAGTGCCTAAAAGGTCTACAAACACAAGGGTTACATCTTTATGTTATCCTCACATTCTTTATGGGTATATGGTATGTGACAATATAACATCAATAAATGTAAAAACCCGAATGCACAATCTCATTGTCACACCCTCGTGCTGACGACATTCTCTAAAAACTTCATATGAGACTTTCATAACAGAAAAATCTCAGTAGAGCAACTATCGTACATTACTAGATACTGAACCGATCGCCCAAGACACAAGAACCTCATGTATCTCCCTTATGGTAAGTTCGTTGTACGAAAATTCACTCAAGAATAGCTTCAGAATGTCTTAATTCCTTTTCCAAGTAACTATCATACAATCTCGAACACTGACCATAAGACCCGAGACACAAAAACTTGAAGTATCTCTCTCATGTAATGTCCAAAACATGGAAATTCACTTGAAATCGCATTCGGAATACCTTAATTCCTTTTTCTGGAGTTAAACTTTAATTTATTACTAATGTAATAAATCCAGAAAAATGGAAAAACTAACTTTATGAATTTTCTGGACCTGGAAACTGACCTAAAACGTCTCGGGGCACCTTTACGAGAAATCTGAAAATTTTGTGATTTTTTTGTATTGTAGTCCATACGGATGACATTAGCATGATGTCAGCCTGCTGAAGTGGCCACCGCGTCAATCAATTGTCAGCGAGGATGGAGCGTGTCAGACATCGCGCTGGAGATGCGTTTGGCGTGCATCATGAGCAGACGGGCCCACCGACGCACCGGTTAGACACGGGTCCAGCTAAAATCGCACCACATGTTGGCACGTGTCGATGCATGCCCCGACATTACTATTCATGGTCGGGCGTGTGTGGCACACGCACTCGATGGTGAAGGCACCCTCGTCAGAAAAATGCAATTTTCGACAAGTTTCAGGTTCATTTTTCAACTTGTCGGGCTCGTTTTCACCCTGTTTCTCAAGACTAAACACATGTATACTACTTTCATACAATAAAAGGCAAAAACAACCGAGAAATAGAAGTTAACTCCCCGAAAACCTAATGGAGAGAAAAAATAAAAAATTTCTATTTTTAACCACCTGATCACGTCACCGCTCTAATACCATGTGTAATAAGTAACAGTACCTTAGTTACATATCCCGGATTAAGCGTGAAAGGACAGAAAATAGAGAAATGCGGAAAATACCTGATTTCGGTTCTGAAACTTCAAACGAGCTTTTCAAAGTTGAAACGAGTCCGAATCCACCGCTGTCTTCATGGGAATCCATCTCTGGGACACTATCTCGGCCTTTCTACGGTTTTCTCAATACATAAGCTCTCTTAACGGGTTAGAGAATCCTTATGCTTACGATTGATATGAGCAACTGCAGGAGACCTTAACTTTTATAAATAGCTTTCATATCGGGCTTCTTCATCACAAACCGATATGGACCAGGTTCATACTAATCGGGATCCATTTCCACCCAGACTTCGACCCATTTATTTAGATCATTTATTAGGCCACTTTATTATCTTTATCCGGATCAAATTATGTAACTTAACCGATAATTTAATTGAAAACCAAAATTGCAATTAAATGTTGTCCAACTTTATGAGAAAGGACAAAAATGTCCATCACCACGTACTTTGAGTTAACAACTGAACCACTTAATTAAGAAGCAGACCAAGTCTTGCACGTATATTATCAGAAAGAGCAATAAACTCTGGAGCAGACCAAGTCTTGCACGTATATTATCAGAAAGAGCATTAAACTCTGGTAGGTTAGGTTTGTGTATAAATATAACAAGCAACAGCTCCATAGACATTGAGCTTTCGAACAAGAAACATGGCTTCTAATAGGCTTTTACGACTCTTGGGAGCACTCATCCTAACCCTCACGCTCCTTCTCGTCTCTGCAATGGCGTCCAGGGATCTTCATAGTGCTTGTAAGTATGTGTATCGATTTAGTTCTTTCATTAGTTTGGAAAAATTAAGAAATTTGTCTAAATTTAATTAAGTTACTGAATTAGTCTATGTCTCTTACTCAAACAAAGTATATGTAACATTACTTTTATCCTCGCAGACCAGAAAGGTAGAAAGCTGCTGGATTTTGCTCGAGGAGATGATCCATGGGGATGCGGCTATCTTTACGCTTGCCGTGTCCCAGGCAACCGTTAACACTTATCGTATGCTGACGTTCTGCTATGGAACCAGCTACTACTATGAATAATAGAGATAGAGAAAGAGGGGCACTTAAGCTTGTATTGAACTGCTGGTGACATTAGTATTGTACTAATCAAGCAAATAAGAGAACATATGCTTTGTTTTCAGATCATGTTTTTGTTCTTTTCATTGTTTTAAAAAACGTATCGAAAGTTAAATCAATAAGACAAGAAATTTAAAGTAAGGTTTGATCTATTAAATTTTGTATGATTAGGCCCAAATAAATTGAGCACATACAAGCCCAAATAAAATGACCACATAAGGTTCCATTTTAAAACCAATTAGTGATAAGAATAACTCAATAGACTTATATAAATGCTCAAGACTATATATTCTTTCCCTGTGGGACAAACCCCCACTTATTTCAACACGCCCCCTTACTTGTAGGCTAATTTAAGGCCCAATACGTGATACAGTCTATCACGTCAAGGTGGTAGCGACTGATCCAAGAGCAAGTTGCTCTGATACTATGTTAAATTTTGTATGATTAAGCCCAAATAAACTAAGCATATACAAGTTCAAATAAGGTTCTATTCTAAAACTAATTAGTGATAGGAAGAGTAACTCATTAGACTTATATGCGTGCTCAAGGCCATATATTCTTTCAACACAGTCGATACTGTATCGTCATAAAATTAGTTAAAGATTAAATAATTTTAAAGAATTTAAAATATATGATTGAAGAAAATTGTCCTTAATTTAAGTTTAGTTGATGATGGAGATTGTTAAATAAAAATTATTTGGTTTATTTTAGTTTATAAACAATTAGTTACAAAAATCACCCGATTAATTAATAAACTGATTAATTTTTAACAATAAGAGTTATTAAAATAAATCGAACCAAAAAATTAAAAGCCAAAGCTAAAAGTTGGTTGATCCAAGATTTTTACGATCAAACTAGCTGAACCAATTCGGTTTTTAATCTTAGGTTCTTTTTTGGTTATATATATATCTCTTACCGTGCACTAAATAAATTATTAACGTGTGTATGTAATAATTTTTAAATTATACTCAATTTCCATCGTTCGTCTTTTAATTGTAAGTTTTATTATTGCCCTTAATTTTTAATTTATTAAAAATGTGTTGGATGAACATTAATGAATTGATAGGATTGAGATTGATTTTACCTTGCCAATTTGTATGGTCACTATCAACTTTAAGAGTATGTTTGGTTGGATATTAATTAATGAAATGGAATAGAACATAACGGAATGGTTTATAAATATAATATAGTGAAAATTTGTTTGGGAGGGATGAAAGGATTCATAATATAATGCAGTGAAATGTTGTTTGGAAGATTGATAGAATAGAATGTAATGTATAATTAAATGACTATTATACCCTTTATATTAAAATGGTTATTACAGAAAGTTTAACGCTATGATTTTAAAATAGAAATCATGTTCAATTAAAAAGTCATTGTTCAAGTCACAACCGTGACAAATAATTTTTTTTATATTTTTTATTTTAAAATAATAAAAGTTTATTATTAATTATATACAATTTATTATTAATTATATAAAAATATTATTATTAATTATTTAATAAAATTTATTTTATTCTATTATATGTTTTTATTTATATAGAAATATATACAAACAATTAAAGAATAATTTTTATATATTTTCTATTTTTCATTAATAAAAATTTTATTATATTTTTTATTAATTATATACAATTTATTAGTAATAATATAAAAATATTATTATTAGGGTAAGAAGAAATAATATAAAAATATTATTAATTATATACAATTTTTGTGGACCTTAATAAATGAGTATAGGGAAAATGAGGTTAGGATTAGAAGAAATAATTGGTATTAAGAAAAATTATTAAGAGTATATTAGGTAATATGTATTTATTAGTTTACTTTCCATCCTAAACTTCCCGAATCGGAGGTTTTTTATTTTCACTGTTTAGGATGAAATGAAACGTAACATGAAATCTTTCGTTTCTATCTCATTCCGTTTCATTCCATTATGAAACCCTTAACTAAACGATGAAAGTGAGTTACATTCTATCCCGTTCTATTACCAACCCCTCAACCAAACAGGGCTTAAGAGAAGTGAATTAGTAATTATATTAAATATTTATGTATTAATTTTGTAAATTAAATTTCGTTAATTATAAGAAGAGATAATTCTCGTTGATCCTTAAGTATGATAAAGACAAGCCTTTAAGTGATCAAAATATATGAATCAATGGGGATGTTACCAAATTGTCATATTATTTTACAAAAATGAATAAAAAAGTGGACAAAAGTGAAATAAAACTATAATTTTTTAAAGTGTGAATTAGATATAATCACTTATTGAATGTGCATTTTAGATGGTCTCCTTCATCAATTTATAGGTTAAGCCTAACAATAGTTTCAGTTAAAATCCCCAATAAAAATTATATAAAAATACAGGACTGTCTTATAATTTAAATAACTTTAAAAAACTTCTTAATATTTAAAATTCTTGAAAAAATTATTTGTAAAAATTTGCAGAGAATTCCCTTATCTTAAACTTCCTTTAAAAATAATAGTAGAATAAACGATGATGCTAACATGACAACTTAAATCAACTCTTAAACGAATCATTTGAACCTGACTCAAATTAATAAGTTAAGATAAGTACAATTAATTATCGGTTTAGTTGATACTTAATTAGTTTGGTTTATGATTAAGAGTTGACTAGGATGGTTATCTCATTAACTGAAAAAATGTATAGGTTAATAGTTTTGCAATCTTTCCAATTTTATGTAATCGTCTCCGGCACAAATAAAAAAACAAAAGCAATTAAACGCGAAATAGCAAATAACACTAGAAATTTGGTAACGCAGTTCGACACTTCTTGCCTACATTTACGGGGCCCTCACCCAGCTTAATCACTTTCACCGAAGTACAATAGATTTACCCTAGGCTTTACTGAGCCGACACTACTCAACCTTTGACACTATTTCTCAACCTCACTTCCCGTGAAAGGTTTTCACACCCAATAACACGACTAACTCGTGTTAACCTCAATAAAGAATTTTTCTAAACAATCTTATAACTAAAAAACACTAAATAAGTAACTCAAGTGATTAAACAAAATTCAACATAAATAAAAACACTCGAGAAAGAGACAAAGAACAACTTCCCAAATTTTTCGACTTTTCTGAAAATTAACCTAATAGTTGTTCACCAATGACACTAGCTACCCAATCTGCTGCTACTTTGAAATTTTCTGCACTCCACTACCACATGATTGATTCACGCAAAAGCCAAAGGACAATCACAGATACACCAACAAAATCATCAACAACACCCCAGCCAAAAAAACAATCACGACAGTAGACACTTACAACATCAAGGACGACAGCTCAAGGAAGACGCACAGCCAAAGACTCATTCAGCCAATATAACGTAATTCATTAAGGAGTCTTCACTAGTTATAGTTCTTCCCACATCCAATATCAAAAACAAAAGTCAACACCAAAACACACACCCTCCACAGGCACTCACGCAAACACACCAAAGACACTCACGCACACACCATAAATCACTTTTTCTCCTCACCACCAATCAGCCATAGGTATTTTACACACTCAAAATCAATTCACCATTAACGCATAACACCACTTCAGTTGTATTATTCGAAAATCCAATTAACACACTCACTAGACCACCAACGCAACACACATCTGATTCACTTTTTCCATAATAGAGATATACACAACTCTCTCAATAAAATCCAACACAACCCTATCAGCTCACGTACATAAACCTCTATACCCACACAATCTCCATGATCAACGTAATCTACGTAAGACCAATTTACTTAATCCTTATCCCAAAGATCTAGCAATACACATATGAATCACCAAAGTGATAATAATATACTTCAATTTTGTGTAGGATTCTTTCACAGCTATAAGTATAATAACCACATCTCTTTGAGTACAAGTCTAATTAATATCTTATATGTCCAATTAATAAATAAGATGCCAAAACAAAAAAAGAAGATATATACCATATATCTAACAATCTCTCCTTTTTTGGCATTATTTGTCACAAATAAGAAACTCCCCCTGAATATCATAATTGGATATATAAGTATCAAATTCACAATTCATATAAACTCCCCCTCAATCCAACATCAAGTTCCAAAGAACATCCATAGAAACAATAATCTAATCATCCAAATTTCTCTCCCTTGGGACAAAAAGATGCCAAAAAGTAAGACGAATAGTCATGCATATACCTTGAAATCATCTCCTGAATGGAACAGTCACAAAAAACAATTTGATGTCTTCCCCTTGGGACAAAACAGTGCCAAAAAGAAGAATGCCTTCAATGCGATCAATCTCAACAAATAAAGATGCATAAAACTCAGTAGTAGGTGTAGTGGAAGAATCATAAGCACGTAGTGTAATAGCAGAAAGCCAAGAAGAAAATTTACTACTAATTAATACGTATGCTAACATATCATTTCTCACTTCAATTCCATCTTTATAAGACTGATCAAATTCATAAACCCCATCATCAAGCATAGCCTTATGGACACATCAATCAACTGAACCTTAGAAAACTCATAAAGCCTAAACGATAACTCCTTCGAATCATCTTTTTTTTTAATAAATAACATCAAACTATACTTCAAAAATGTAAAACACACAGTCCCAGTGCCCCTCGAAGAAATTCAAACCTGAGTTTATTCCTCGTCACATTATCTCGGTCATCAATTGTCTGATTGATTTCTTCATGTGAAGTAACTGACTTATCCTCAGTCTGAACAGTTTCTTCAAATGTAGTAACTATTTGTGAATCTGGACACTTTCTTGTTTTTCCTTCATCACATCTTTGTCCTTGTCCTTGACCCTTTATAACCCAAGTGGATTTCGGTACTAAAGGTTGATTCTGAAATTTATATGAGGGATATAGGATCCTTCGATTTTGGCTTCTTTCAAACAACATCAGCAGTAACTTGTAGCATTTTGGCCTTATGTGCCCGATAACTCTGCAAAAATGGCATGTGGGAACAAATCTTCGATTCTTCCTTGATGTTTCTTCTTGGACAGATTTGGGTATATCAATTTTCTCATCATTCACCTTAGAGCACTCTCCTTTGTAACCAATGTCTTGAAGATCTCCTTTAACCTTACCGATTTCGATCAACGTTTTTTACTTTTTTGTGCCTCCATTTAGCATTCTCAATCCCTTTTCGGTACTTGTTAACTTCAGTTTGGCTTCGCCGAGCTCGTCTAAAGCTACCATCAATTTCTTCTCTAAATATTGGATAGTGTTCTTTATAGAGAAGTTTTCTTCCTTCATCCTTTCATTCTTTCTACATGTTTTCACCCATTTTTCATACATAGCTTTATAAGCCTCGTAAATATTCTCCTTTCTATCGTCTAGGCCACTTTCATCACCGTCATAATCTGATATTGGGTCTTGAGCTAAGTTGTTTATGTTTTTCTAGAAATTGTTTGTTTTTCCCCCATTTACGTCTTCAATTACTTCCTTCTCAGTTACTATTAAGCAAGTAACTGGACTTTTGCTATACAACGCAACTAATGCAGCATTATTAACGATTTATTCTTCACTACCATATTCACTCTTAGATTTGTTCTCACTCTATGTGCTCGTATAGTATTTCCCTTTTCTCTTCTTCAAGATATTAACACACTCCGCTTGAAAATGTCCGAAGCTTTGACACTCATGGCATTGAATTTTCTTCACCTTTCTTTCTCCCTTTTAAGTTTTAGCTTGTTGTTTGAAGTTGTTGTTTAATGAGCTCCCGCTATTTTGCCTAAACTCGAGTCTAACCTTTTTCACTCTTTTCAGCAACGTACTGAACTCTCGTGTTAATAGCTCCATATCTTCATTCTCATCGAATTCATCTTCTGTATTATTCACGCCTTTTCCAGTTACAATCTGTAATGCCAGTCCTTTGCTTCTTTCTTGCTTACCCCTTAAAAGATTCATTTCGAAATTTGTAAGAATTCTAATTACCTTCTCCAATGACAGATCATTGATTTTGTGGGCCTCCTCTATTGCTGCAGTTTTCAAAATAAATCTTAGAGGCAGTGATCTCAGCGTTCTCTTGACAAGTTTCAGATCGAAATATTTCTTTCCGAGTTGATGCACATTTTTTGCTATATCTCACAATCTTTCATAAAAGTCCCAAATGGTCTCATTCTCATCCATCTTTAGTTCTTCAAACCTCACAGCTAACATATATAATTTTGACACTATCACTAATTTGGATCCTTCATGAATAGTATGCAAAGTATCCCACGCTTCTTTGGCCGATTCACTGGTCAATATTATTAAGAAGCGTCCTTCATCAACAACACTAAAAATTGCGTGCATTACTTGTGAGTTTCCAAGTGCCCTATCTTCTTCGACTCTTGTCCATTCAGATGGATCTTTTAGAACTGTCTCTCCCTTATCGTCAGTAATCATCGGATGTGTCCAGCCATATAACACCAAGTTCTATGCTCTTGTTCCCTGTGCCTGAATAAAGACCCTCATTTGTGATTTTCACGCAGGATAATTGGAACCGTCCAACAGCGGTGGCCTGATAATTGATGCTCCTTCTCTTATAGCCATGTTCGCGAAACTACCTCACCAACTTGCTACCAAGTTCTGAAATAGTAACTCGCTTTGATACCAATTGAAAAATCGTAGAGGTTAATAGTTTCGCAATCTTTCCAATTTTACGTGGTCGTCTCTGACACAAATAAAAAACAAAAGCAATCAAAAGTGAAATAAAAAATAACACCAGAAATTTAGTAACGCAGTTCAGCACTCCTTGTCTACGTCTACAGGCCCTCACCTAGTTTAATCACTTTTATCGAAGTACAATAGATTTATCCAAGGCTTTACTGAGCTGACACCACTCAAGTCTTGACACTATCTCTCAACCTCACTTTCCATGAAAGGTTTTCACACCTAATAACAAGACCGACTCGTGTTAACCTTAACAGAGATTTTTTCTCAACAATCTTATAACTAAAGAACACTAAATAAATAACTTAAGCAATTAAACAAAATTCAACATAAATGAAAACACTTGAGAAAGAGATAAAGAACAACTTCCTAAATTTTTCGACTCTTCTGAAGATTAACCTGATAGTTGTTCACCAATGACACTAGCTACCCAGTCTGCTACTGCCTTGAAATTTTCTATACTCCACTACCACATGATTGATTCATGCAAAAGCCAAAGGACAATCACAGCTACACCAACAAAATCATCAACAACACCCCAGCCAAAAAAAAACAATCACAGCAGTAGACACTCACAGCAACAAGAAAAACATCAAGGACGACAGCTCAAGGAAGACGCACAACCAAAGACTCATTCATCCAATATAACGTAATTCACCAAGGAGTCTTCACTAGGTATAGTTCTTCCCACATCCAATATCAAAAAAAAAAATTCAACACCAAAACATGCACCCACCACAGGCACTCATGCACACACACCAAAGACACTCACGCACACACCATAAATCACTTTTTCTCCTCACCACCAATCAGCCGTAGGTATTTTACACATTCAAAATCAATTCACCATTAACACATAACACCACTTCAACTGTATTATTCGAAAATCCAATTAACACACTCACTACACCACCAACGCAACACACATTTGATTCACTTTTTCCATAATAGAGATATACACAGCTCTCACAATAAAATCCCACACAACCCTATCAGCTCACGTACATAAACCTCTATACCCACACAATCCCCTTGATCAACGTAATCTACGTAAAACTAATTTACTTAATCCTTATCGCAAAGTCCTAACAGTACACATATGAATCACCAACATGATAATAATAGACTTCAATTTTATGTAGGATTCTTTCACATTCAGTATAATAACCACATCTCTTTGAGTCCAAGTCCAATTAATATCTTATATGTCCAATTAATAAATAAGATTCCAAAACAAAATAAGAAGATATATACCATATATCTAACATTAACATTTGATTGGTTCATGTGTGATATTTGTTAATATATGTGTTATGACATTTTGAGCATTATTTGTAATTAGATATCTTTGATTATTTGAGGAATATTATTGTGCTGAATATTCTACCTTATATAGGACTCTTTGAAGATGATGTTTATTTGGATTGTAAATCCTAGTCGTGATAGGACATAAATGGATCAAATCACCATATCTTGAATAAGATAAGATGTAGAGTTTTGGTGATTTTTGGACTGTTATTTGACAGCCTATTTTGGAGATTTGATTGACAATTCCAGCTATATTGGTGTTGTGATTCACGTCAAGCATGAAGCTGCATTGTTGTGGTTTTTGGGTGAATAAACGATAGGTATCTTGTGACTTGGGAGCTGATTATCTTTAGGAGCTGATTTTATGTTGACTTTAATTCAATCTGGTAGCTGCGTTTTCTTTGGTTTTTGCTTGACTTTTGTTGAGTTGTTCATTATAAACGGTGTGTTAGTTTGGTTGTTGTCCAGTGTTAGGTTGGTGGTTGTTTCATCTGAATTTGCAGCTGTCGTTTTTAGTGTGGTGGTGTGCAAAAACTCGAGAAGTTTTCTTGATTTTTGCAGCTGTAATTTCATGTATCTGAACGATTTTTGGGAGCTGATATTTTGGTGATTTTGTCCAAATTTGTTGCCATGTTTTCTCCAAGGGTTGCATGACTTTTTGGGGTTATTGATTATTGTGTTTTACATGAAAAATTTCCAAAAGTTTTTATGTTTTTTCAGCTTCATATTTTGTAACGTTTCAATAAAGAAATGTTTGTTTCTTTGGTGGTTTTTTTGTCGCTATGCATGGGATATTTTAGTGACAATATCGAAGATTTACAACAAATTTCTTGGTGGACAACTTCCCGTTCTTTTGTTGATGAAGCTGCATTGTTAGGGGAGTTGTTTTCTTATCTCAAGAGTTTTTGTTTATGTCCTTATTGTTTAAATCAATTAAGTTATTTTAATTATCATCTTTATTATCTAACATTGTTGAGAAAATCCTTTGTTGAGGTTAGCACAAGATAGTCGTGTTATTGGGAGTGATTTACTTTCACGAGTTGTGAGGACGATGGATAGTGTCAGGATGAGCTGGCTCTGAAATGCATTGAGTAAAACTATTGTTATTCTTTCGTGAAAGTAATTAAGCTAGGTGCGGTTCCCACAGATGTAGGTAAGGTGTGCTAAACTGCGTTACCAAATCTCGGGTGTTGATTCATTTATTTCACACTTAATTTTTCTATTTTTGTTTGTGCTAGAAAATTTATAAATTGCTGATACAGTTATTTTATATCAAGCAACCACAGATACAGTTCAAAGTAACTACGATAAAACAAATTTTTGTGAAACTACATCCTTTCAGATTTTCAATATTCATGTTAAATGTGTTTTATCACTATTTTTTTAACGAAAGTTTAAAAGAAAAAGTTTCTGAAAAATTACAAAAAAGTTTTAATTTTTTTTAAGAATTATGACATTTTAAAAGTTATTTAAATTATACAGAACCCTACCTTTTATCCTAAATATTAATTTAGGCTTCAAATATTAGAGATTTTTATAGAGATTCCTCCCCATTAGTTGAGTCACCCCGCAATACTAGTCTAATCTATTTCAAAGTCAATATGAGGTGACTAGTGTCTTTGAAGATATGAAATTCTTACCTTGTTCAACATTTTTTTTGGAAATTAAATGTAACACCCCACTCCCGCCGAACCCGAACCCGATATCGACAGTGATACCCGAGTCCGTGCCCCGCGAGGGTG
>JANQBM010000007.1:28333577-28344187 GCA_025594535.1 Erythroxylum domingense | reverse complement strand
CATGAGACAAGTTACAAGGTATCTCGACGGAGAAGATCAACTTCCTGCCATTAATGATTGGAGCTCCATTTACAATGGACTTCCAAGTGAACTGAGTTCCAGATTGTCAGAAGTGAACATAACATCCAATCAATCATATGTTTTTGGCATATCTTCAAATTCTATTAGCGATGGCAGATGACCATAAGCTTAGCTCTTGATCTTTTTCTTCAGATTTTGCCAGATAGAAACCGATCATCGTATAGTTTTTTCTAGCTCTAGCCTGATTTGTTTGTGGATGAACCTGACATTAATGTATCTTTATGATTAATTTCTAAAATTTTCCTTCTACTATCCTTGAGTTCTGGTTTGCATTAAGAATCCCTTAAAACATAATGAATACATATATACCACATAGAGCAAATGGGAATTCAGATGCTTAAAGTATAGTTCTTACATCGATGGATTGAAAAAAAATTGAAAAAATAAATAAAGAAAACCACTGATCGGTGGTGTCCCATTAAACTAAACGTGCTTTCCACTGACAACAGGTTTATAACAAAATCCTGATGATTCAATTCTGCAATACAGAAGAAGACATTTACATATGGCCCCTCTGTTATTGCATTCTAGAGGTGATTGTTTGAGAGGATTAACTGATGCTCTTTACCAACTACTTGGAGAGGTAGAGGAAGAAAGAAAGAATGAGTTCAATTCTAACTGAGAAAAAGTTCTACTGATCATAAACAAATATGTGCTAACATAATCCAACTCACGAAACCATAACCCGTGCAATCATCACTTGAGTCCAGTTTGCGGTCTCCTTGAGTTGTTCGTCAACGGATTGAAGGCACTCGCCAAGAAATTCAACACAATAGGAATTGTCTCTGAAGAGGAGCTTCGTGTTTGAAACAAGTGCATCAGCCAGATCACCCATTACGGCAACAGCAGCTTTTGTCACGCTCTCATCCCTACAGAAAATTTGAAACGTTAAGGTTGGGTTAAAGGAAAAAAGATTCACCAAATGTCAAAGGATTGGATTGAAGGAATCGGAAGGAGCAAAGGGTAACAAGAAATACCTTTGTGGCACCCTGAAGACCAATTCTGTAAATTGCAAAAGATGCCCACCATGTGGCAACATCACTTCAGGCTTTGAATTTTTGAACCCCTGAAGTATACCAGAATAAGCTTCAAAGATGCTAAGCTTCAGCTGGTTGCCATATTCCATCAACTCCTCATCACTAGTATCTATCTGGGAACAGATCTGAGCAGCGCTGCGCATCATTGCAATTGTGGACTCTATGTACTTTGAGAACTGTTCTCCAATTGCAAAAGCAATGTCCCCGAAGCAGGAAAATATGGTAGGCTTTGCAGACCTGTGAAGTTCAGCGCTTTGGAGATTCTGGATAAGTCGACTCATTATCCCATCACAATATGGCAAAATCTTGTCATCAATGGCACGACAAATATCACCAACAACCCCAACCGTGATTGAACACACCTGGTACTCCTCAAAATTTTGCAATCCCATATCCAGATATTTGTACAATTCGGGCACGTATTTTGTAAATTCTGATCCTGAGGCATAAGCCAGTGCTCCAATTACTAGCATTGCTTCCTCGTGCACAGTGGAGCCGGCAAGCAAGCACCCTGAGGAACAGTATCATAATTGGATCTGCAGCCTGAAGTATGATGGACTCGGTCGCCTCAGTGCTGCTAAGTTTCTGAATAATAAGCTGAAGAACCCCACAGAGAGAAGATTGCAAGTCTCGTTGCATCTCCCTGACATCTGAAGATACAATCTGAAGGTCTAAAGTTTTCCCCAACTTACTCGTGATTACTGGCAGCAGCTCTGCGATTATCCGAGATGTTTCTACAATATTGAAACACCTGACAACCTCATTCAAGGTTTCATATGAAGAAGATCGGAGTTTTGAGTCACCCCCATCTGTACGCTCTGCAGTTTTAGGAAGTTGGGAGATGATGCCTGGAAGACATGGTGTAAGGAGAGAGGAGTTGTTTCCAGCATCCTCATATCCTTGGGCGAGATAGTAAATGGCCCCACAAACCTTCTCAGCTACATTTGGAGCATCATTAATACCCTCCAGGAGGACTGCCAGAATTCGGTGAAGATTCTCTTGGGAAATTACGGAAAATCCATTAGCAGGACTATGCAACAACTCAAATATACGGCCAAGAGTCCAAGCAGTTGTGTCCTTGACATGGTTGTTCTCATCCCTTATTGCATTATGTCAGAGGATTCATTAAAATGTTAAAAAGTTTATAAATGAGAAGGGTTAACTATTTAAATAATTAGTTTTTAATTATTTTGATAATAGTTGACTCAAGCCTAATTCTAATTAATAAGTTCTACACTCTACTTATATTAAAATCTCTAATATGATATAAGAGCAAGTTTGGTCCGGATTATAAATTTCCTAATTGTTCGTTTGGATGTCCAATCCTAGTGGCCTGATCCGGTTATCACTACGTTTATTTCAAGTGACAACTGGATGTTTGTTAGAATTTAAAATAGGCCTACGGGCCCATATGAGAAGGAAAGTTGGATTATATACAAGTCTAAGTGAGGTTCCATCCTAAAACTAATTTGTGATAGGTGGAGTAGCCCACTAGATTTATATATTAATCTTCTTTCCTCTCTTTTTCCAATGTGAGACAAACTCTCACTCTTTATATTTCAACACACCCCCTCACGTGTGAGTCTAACATGTGACATAATCTATTATTTCGAGGTGTTAACAATTAACATAAGAGCAACCTGCTTTGATACTATGTTATAATTTAAAATAGACCTACGGGCCCATATGAGAAGGAAAGTTGGATTATATACAAGTCTAAGAGATGTTCCATCCTAAAACCAATTGGTGATAGGTGGAGTAGCCCACTAGATTTATATATTAATCTTCTTTCCTCTCTTTCTCTAATGTGGGACAAACTCTCACTCTTTATATTTCAACAATGTTTAATCCCAGTTACACTTACGGGGGAGTGTTAGTGCAACATCCCACTACCATAGGGTACATACATAAGATTTTAGGAACATAACCAACGATAATGGTATGTTGGAGCAATAACAATTCTAACTTACACAAGGCATCATCTAACGTACTCGAAAATCGTTATAATTTCCTCTTAAACATTCGCTTCATTCATTGATAAAATATACATTGTTTTTCTTAACGATTGTTTACAAAACTCTATACAGGTTTAGACAAAATTTACAAAATGACCACAACTATTGTCCTTCGGGAGTCAGTTGGGAGTCATTGACAGACCTCTGATCCATATCGCTATCCACAAAAACTTTATGTCTTGACTACAACCTAGGTCTCCTGTCTCGTACCTGAAAAGCCACGGTGTAATTTTTGATGAGTTTTGCGAACTCAATAAGTGAACCATCATTGATGAATTCACTGGATTACGCAAATATAACACGTAGTTTACAGTTATTCAGTCAAGCAGATAAGCATTTATTCGGAAATAGCATAACAGAAGATCATTCATTGCGCACGTAATTGCATGGAACATGCATGAGACTCATATTCGTTCTTATTGTTGTGACTGAGTGCCTTTCACACACATATACAAAGTTTGGCCCATAGGGCTCAATCGGAACAAATTCACAGAGCATAGCTCGACGTGCAGAACATATAGATCACGGAGCAAAGCTCTACGTGGAAGCGCTTCTAACTAGCATCTCAAGTCACAACGCCTTTATCTGAGCATGCATTTTATGAAATGCATCAAATACTGAATAGATCACACACAAAATCTCATACAAATGTTCAGATGATGGTTTCATAATCATCAGACCTCATTTCGGCATTCAACTATCGTTGAGAAACAGAATCATTCTAAATCATAACAAATCAGACACTTCCAATATGTGATCGCAGAACAAATCTCTTCAGACCTCAGGTCCGGAATTCAGAACCAACACACACACACAATTCAATGATATTAGAAGTTAACAAATTGAATACATTTAATCAAATAATCCTAGGAATTCATCTAGGTTGACTCACAGTACGCTCCCAAAAGCTATTGTCTGGATGGACCGACAATGTCCGACTGTCGTTCGATGTGCTCCTCTAAAACAGACAGAACACATTCACAATTATCACCTTTTGCATAAGCGTACCAAAATATCAAAGTATAGAAAGTATGCACGATGCAAGTTCAATGGCAATTTCCAGGGTTTCTTCATAACTTCTCTCTCACTCTCATCAAGACTTATTAAAAACCATTAACATCACGATTAAATTCTTATTGGCCTCTTTCCATGGCACTCTCTCAGGCCTCTCGTAACCTAGGGAAGTGAGATGGATATAAGTTTGTTTACGAAAGGTGCGTCTTTACAGACGATGCACCCTTACAGAGGAAGATGAGTCACAGAAGAAGATGATTTACAGAAGGAGATGACGTCACCCCGAGGAAGCTGACGTCATCACAGAAGAAGTCTTGCTATTAGCATAACGTTTCCTACAGACATTAGATTGAATTGTGCTTAATATGATTCGAAAGAGGGTATCAAGATGTACAAACTTCATGAAGACATCAAAGGCCAATTTTACCTTCTGAAGGATCAACAATAGAATAGAAGATACGCAATGAACAGTAACCCAGAGGAAGTTTAGAATCAGGAACACAGAGGGTATTTTACACTTGCCATAACTTTCTATAGAGGGATCAGATCAGGGTGTTCATTATAGGGTTTGAAAAAGGATTCCAAAATCTACGATTTTTATGAAGACCTCCGAGGGCGATTCTATCTTCTGAGGGGTCAACTATGGGATAGAAGATAGGTATAGACGAAAAAGAGAATAAGCAGAACACAGAAGGAGATGATTTTCAGAAGAAGATGACGTCACCCAGAGGAAGCTAACGTCATCACAGAAGAAGTTCGTAATTGGTAACGCAAAGGAAGTCTGTGAACAGGAACACAGACGATACGTGTGAACAGTGACATAGACGAAGTTCATTCGTCTGTGAACAGTAACACAAAATAAGTTTATGAACAGTGACATAGACGAAGTTCATGAATCAATAACATAAATAAAGGTCATTCGCCTGTTAGACGAAGTTCATGAACAGTGACATAGACGAAGTTTATGAGTCAATAACATAGACGAAGTTCATTCATTTGTGAACAGTAACACATACGAAGTTCATGAACAATGACATAGACGAAGTTCATGAATAAATAACATAAACAAAGTTCATTCGTCTATGAACAGTAACACAGACGAAGTTCATCCACTTAGGTCGAAAGCGGACGAATGTAAGAAGCAAAAGAAGCAGTACATAGACGAAGTCAAGGACGGACGAAGCAAAAGATAGAAGAACCAAAAGACGGAGGAAACTAGGACATATACGAAGCAATACAGAGGAAGATGACGTCACCCAGAGGAAGATGACATCATCACAGAAGAAGTGGGTTCACAGAGAATCCAAAACACAGACGAAGTCTGGCTCATATAAGAATGCATCTTGACAGATGAAGCAGAACTTATCATCTTTCATGCCTATACGAATTCTATGCATCGTTTTCATTGTTGTTATACTTCCAACATGAAAGTATCATCTATATTACTCTCTTTTTAACTCCAGAACACCAAATCGCTCAAAAAGCCAAAACTCACAAAAATGCCAGAATCACAGACTAGTATCCATACTTATACAGTAGTTCTACATTTCCTTTCTTCTGCGTTCGCTTTTCAAGTCAACCAACATCTAGAACCCTCATATCTATTCTCTCCATCGTGAACCTTCTCATGCATATATATATATATGTATCCAACATGCACATGCTCATTTATACAGTGAAACAACATTACAATCACTTACTTGTTTAACAAGTGCTCTAATACTGAAATGGAAGTCAACACCACAAAAGCTGCTAAATTGCTATTTGGTGAAGAAGATTAAAGAAGAGAATTACAATGTGGAGTGTTTCAGTGAAGAATGGAAACTATAGTGGATTCTTTCTAACTTAAACAGTATAATACGTGGGTCCATTGCATGTCCTTCACGTGTACCATTTATCTCCACTGATTCACCATTTGTCATAATCACAATTAGCCATATGTAATTCCACTTACCCGGAATTCCCAATGAAAGCATGTACAATCTTCTGAATGTGCCAAATCAATATGTAAGTCATAAATACTTATGTCTAACGTGCATTTATCTTAAGTCATATAAATATCTCATGCATAACTATTCTAGCCGAATAGGTAACAGGATGTTACAGTTAGAGTATTTCATATTGAGTAAACATGAAAATGTTAAAGGGTTTATAAGTGATAAGGGTCAACTATCCAAAAAACTACTTCTAGTCATTTTGACAATAGTTGACCCCAAGCTTAATTCTTATTAATGGGCTCTACACTCTACCCATATTAAAAATTTTAATATGTTAGAGTATCCTATATTGAGTAAACATGAAAATGTTAAATGGTTTATAAGTGGTAAGGACCAACTATCCAAATGATTAGTTTTTGTTAGATATATGTTAAATATATCTATTTTATTTTATTTTGGCATATTTTTAAATTGGCATATTTTTATCATCTTGGATTCAATCACTAGTTGGATAATATTTTAGATGTGATAGAACTTTATCTTGAATAGAGATTTGGTTGATTATGTGATGTGACTGAAGAGTATTGTTGGAAGTTTTATTGTGATTTAAGTTGTATACGTAAAAGTAGAGGAAAAAGGGGGACATCCATTTTTGTTATATCGGTGAATTAAGTGGTTCTAAAAAAAATATACATAGAGGTGGCTTTGTGTTGTGAACCTACGGCTGATGTTTTCTCTTGAGTAGCGTGACTGATTTGTGAGGTGCGCATGGCTCCATCTTGACAAAAAAGGTAAATAAGGTGGTTTCATGTATTTAGAGCGTGGTTCATTATTGTTGGTACAATGTATATCTCTATTTGGGGGTTGGCGAGAATTTTGACAAAAAAGGAGCATGTCTGAAGACTCGTTGATTTATTTGATGTATCAAGTGGCCTAGTGACTCCATCGTCCCATCAATTCTTTAGTGCTTGTGATATTGAACATTGAGATAACACATGGCTGATTTGCTTTACACATACGTGGCTGGTTCTTCAAGAAAAAGGCTGCTGGAGTTTTGTTAATTATTTTATTGGTACAGTCGTAATTGAGTTTTAGCTCTTGCATGAATCAACCTTGCCGTAGTGGAGTGCAGAAAAATTTGGGAAGTTATTCTTGTCTCTTTCTCAAGAGTTTTATTTATGTTAAATTCTGTTTAATCATTTGAATAATTTATTTAGTGTTCTTTAGTTATAAGATTGTTTAGAAAAATCCTCTGACGAGGTTAACACGAGTCGGTCTTGTTATTGGGTGTGAAATTATTTCACGGGAAGTAAGGTTGACAGATAGTGTTAAGGATTGAGTGGTGTCGGCTCAGTAAAGCCTTGGGTAAATCTATTGTACTTCAGTGAAAGTTATTAAGCTGGGTGAGGGCTCCGCAGACGTAGGCAAGGTGTGCCAAACTACGTTACTAAATTTTCGGTGTTGATTTATTTTTGGTTCTTTTAATTTTTCTGATTTTATTTGTGCCAGAGATAATCGCATAAAATCGGACAGTTTGCGAAACTACCATCCCCTACAAGTTTACAATTGGTATCAGAGCAAGGTCGCCGATTCAGAACTTGGTAGCAAGTTGGTGGAGATCTTACATTCGCAGACATGGCTCTGAGAGAGGGTGCATCGATTACTAGACCACCACTATTGGATGAATCTAATTACCACCCAGCATGAAAATCCCAGATGAAAGTATTTATTCAAGCTCAGGGCACGAGAACTTGGCATTCGGTAGAATACGGTTGGACACATCCTATGATCACTAATGATAAAGGAGATGCAGTTAAGAAAGACGCATCTAAATGGATAAGAGTTGAAGAAGAGAGGGCACTTGAAAACTCACAAGCACTGCATGCAATTTTTAGTGCTGTTGATGAAGGAAGTTTCTCAATGATATCGGCCTGTGAGTCGGCTAAAGAAGCGTGGGATACTTTGCAGACTGTTCATGAAGGGTCCAAATATGAGATAGCGTCAAAACTACAGATGTTAGCTGTGAGGTTTGAAGAACTGAAGATGGATGAAAATGAAACTATTGTAGACTTTCATGAAAGGTTGCGAGATATAGCAAATCAGGCACATCAACTCAGAAAGAAATATTCCAATCAGAAACTTGTCAAGAAGACGCTGAGATCACTGCCTCTAAGATTTATTTCAAAAATTGCAGCAATTGAGGAAGCCCACGATATCAATGATCTGTCATTGGAGAAGATAATCGAAATTTTTACAAATTTCGAAATAAATCTTTTAAGGGGCAAGCAAGAAAGAAGCAAAGGATTAACATTACAGGTTAAAACTCAAAAAGGTGAAAAAAAGGTAAAAATAATTCAATGCCATGAGTGTCAAGGCTTTGGACATGTTCAAGCAGAGTGTGCTAATACTATGAAGAAGAGAAAAGGAAAATTTGATACAAGCATTTGGAGTGATAACAAATCTGAAAGTGAAGAAGAAGTTGCGAAGAATGATGCTTTAGTTACTTTGTACAGCAAAAGTCTAGTTACTTGTTTAAAAGTAATCGAGAAGGAAGTAACTGACGACGAAAAAATGAGTAAATCTGGAAATTTTGGGAAAAATGCAAACGATTTAACTCAAAGCTCAATTTCAGATTATAACAGTGATGAAAGTGGGTCAAGTGATAAAATGGAGAACATTTATGAGGCTTACAAACTAATGTACAAAAAATGGGTGAAAATATGCAGAAAGAATGAAAGATTGAAGGAAGAGAATATCTCCATGAAGAACACCATCCAAGAGTTAGAAAATAATTTGATGTTGACATCAAATGAGCTTGGTGAAGCTCGAATGAAATTAGTAAGTATCGAAAAGGGATTGAGAATGTTAAATGGAGGTACCGAAAAGCTAGAAAAGTTGTTAGAAATTTGTAAAATTAAAGGGGATCTTTAAGGCATTGGTTATAAAGGTGAGTGTTCGAAAGTTAATGAACAAAATTCTGATATGTTCAGATCAGCCCAAGAGGTAGAAGCGCCGAACAAGAGACGAAAATTTATTCCCACATGTCATTTTTGTGGAGTTGTTGGGCATATAAGGTCAAAGTGTTATCAATTACTACAAATGATATTTCAAAGACCGAAAATATAGATGCTCTTCATTAAATTTCCAGCAGCATCTCATGGTATCGAAGCAAGCTTAGATTAGAAAGAGTCAAGTACAAGCACAAAAATATAGTGAAGGAAAAAAAAGAAATTGTACAGATTCACAGTTAGTTACTGTTTGTAAAGTAACTGGTCAAACAGAGGACAAGTCAGTTACTTCTGAAGAAGAACCCGATGACCGAGATAATGAGACAAGGAATAAGCCCAGGTTTGAGATTCTTCGAAGGGCATAGGAATAGTGTGCTTTACATTTTTGAAGTATTTTTTTGTGTGTTGTAAAAAAAACAAAAAATACAAAAAAAGGAAAAGAAAAGTAAAAAAAATTATTTTCTTTAGTTCTTTTATTTTTTTATACTGCTATAGTTGTCTCATATTTTTTTTGGTAGTTTATTTTGTAACTTCTTTTTGGCTTTATTGAAGACTCTTCAGCTCTCTCATCGGTATGGATCTCTCTCGGGTATCTTTCTATCTTTCGGACATATCTCTCAGTATTTGAATGGTGGTAATTTGTCTTCTTGGTGTGCTTATAATTCTTCCGCTGGTATGATTATGCATTTTGATACTGTTTTGTCCCAAAGGGGAGACATGAGATTATTTATGGTGAATGTTCCATTCAGGGGGAGATTTCAAGATATGTGTGACAATCCGTCTTGCTTTTTGGCATTTTTTGTCCCAAATGGGAGAAATTTGGATGATTGGATAATTTGGAACTTGATGTCTAATTAAGGGGGAGTTCTTTTTCCATCTCATGTGGATTGTGGATTCAATTTATATATGCCCAACTATGTGATTTATGGGGAGTTTCATGTTTGTGACAAATATGCCAAAAAGGGGGAGATTGTTAGATATATGTTAAATATATCTATTTCATTTTATTTTGGCATATTTTTATCATCTTGGATTCAAACACTAGTTGGATAATATTTTAGATGTGATAGAACTCTATCTTAACTAAAGATTTGGTTGATTATGTGATGTGACTGAAGGGTATTGTTGGAAGTTTTATTGTGATTTAAGTTGTATACGTAAAAGTAGAGGAAAAAGGGGGACATCCATTTTTGTTATGTCGGTGAATTAAGTGGTTCTAAAAAAAAATACATAGAGGTGGCTTTGTGTTGTGAACCTACGACTGATGTTTTCTTTTGAGTAACGTGATTGATTTGTGAGGTGCGCATGGCTCCACCTTGACAAAAAAGGTAAATGAGGTGGTTTCATGTATTTAAAGCGTGGTTCATTATTGTTGGTACAGTGTATATCTCTATTTGGGGGTTGACGAGAATTTTGACAAAAAGGAGTGTTAGATATATGCTGAATATATCTATTTATTTTATTTTGGCATATTTTTATAAATTGGACTTATCAGATTTTTTATTATCTTGGATTCAA
>JANQBM010000007.1:28310973-28326002 GCA_025594535.1 Erythroxylum domingense | reverse complement strand
TCTAATATATACATGTTTTTACTCTTTTCTAGTCCACCCGGTTTGAGTATTATTGTGCAGTGAATTGGATTTTAATTTTATTTTTTAATAACCGAGATTCCATAATTGGTATTTTCAGAATATGTGACAGAGTACATAATTATAATTCGTAAACAATTTATAATTTTAATAATAAAGCATAATAAATATTGAAATCTTAACTTTTGAGAGTATTAAAAAACTTAAGTTGACTTGCCAGTGTTTATAAAACTAACAAATAAAATTAAAACAAGAACAAGAACTTGTGCAAGTGCTAGAGACAGGGAATTGTATGTCCAAGATTATTGGGACACCAAAAATCCAATTTCACATGTCTTGATTCTTGACGATCGTTAAGATCCTTCCTTCAGACACACCGCGTTGTGGCGGTGTCACTCTCAATTAATGTTCAACCGGTTAACTTTACTCATGCCTATTTTCTTCGAAAGTTCCCCAAATTCTTGTTGTGGCTCCCGACCTATTCCGTAGGGACGGCAGTTGGTCGAGTTAGGCCCGACCTAATGTGATCTAAACCAAATTTAATGATTAAGTTTAATTTAATCAAATTTTGAGCCAAACTCGAATCTAAAGTCCGATATGAAAAACCCTACAAACCTCCTGATCAATATGACATCAATTTGGGTAACTTACTGGATATTTTAATTTTTAGTTTACTTGGAGTCTGTTTGGTTGAATTTTTTAGGGTAAATAAGCACTTTTTTTTACCGTCAAATTTTTTTTTAAGAAAAATGAGTGTTTAGCTATAAAATGAAAAATCACCTTTTTAGTAGATATAGCTTTTTGACAGCTAAAATACAGCTTTTTAAGAAGCTCAAATTTGGAGTTTCTCAAAGTAGATTTTTCAGATCAATTAATGAGCCTATTTTTTAGTTCATTTTACCCTTATGTTTTACACATAATTCCCACAATACCCACAAACACATCTTCACGTTTATTTTGATATTTTTATAATATTATTTGACTTTTTTATATGTTTTAATATTTATTTTTTATATTAGTTTTACTTATGTTATAATCCATACAAAAGATTTGGTTAGATATATTTTCATTTATGTTTCATATGGTTTAAAAATATATAATAATTAATATATTGTGCTTTGCATATTATTTAATATATTTTAAATAATATTTATATGCATAAATAATTTTTATTACAAAATAAAATATAATTAAAATTAAAATTACTTTTTATTTTTATATTGTTAAACAATCCATTGTATAAAGTTCTTTCAAAGAAGTTCTTTTTTAAATGACAGTCAAACAGACAATAATTTCTTAGAAAAACTTTATTAACAAAAGCTCTACTGATATAAGCTCATCAAATCAGGCACTTTGTCTTATTGGGTATTTTTATTTTTAGTTTATTGGTCTTTTTGGGGTACGTTTATTTTTAGTTATATTTGGTGCTTGCCGGTTGACTTTACTCAATAAACAAGTGTTTCCTCCAATTTAGTATATAACACGGCTAGTTAGTTATATGTGCTTATTTAAATTAGTCATATATAGAAGAATATGTCAAACATGTGAAATTATAATACTTATTGTCCAGTTATGAAGCTCTTTGCCTAATCTTACTAAGTTTATAGAGTATTATAAACTTATTTATAGAGTTAATATAAAATTGTATTACCAACTTAGGCAGTAGAGGAGCTAATTATTAGTTATGGAGTAGGTGGGATTAAAATATATCTTTTATTGTTATAAAACAATGGAAATATTAACTATATATAAATAGAAATATTTGGACTAAAAGAGTTTAATTTTTTAAGAAAATTAAATTTTTACGACTTCTCACAAAAATTTTAATTATTTTATATTTAAAAAATTTTGGACTATTGCTTTCTCAAATTAGTTCTATTTATTTGGTATATTGCATGTTATTTCAATATATATATTCTACTTTGGTGTATGATTTGATTAATTGAAATAAATAGAAAAAAGATACAAAGAAGTAAATTTTGAGTCTAAACAAAAAAATTAAACTTAAAAAATGAAAGGTTTGTCTCAATTCGAATTGATAGAAACTCGAATTTTAGTTTGAAACCTAAATTTTAGATTAAAATCCCATTAAGATCAAACTTTTTGGTTCAACTTGAAATCGAATCGAGTCTAACTTTCATGCCCCGCTTATGCCTATTAAAAATATCCAATCCGTCCGACTTAACTCATTGTCAATTCTAAAGGAAATTGTCAACTTTTGCTTTATGTTTAGATAATCTAGCAATGTTCCACACTTCTTAAAAGTATTTCTAATTCTTTGAAAAATATTTATAATTTTTATTTTAATAGAGATTGGCCATGCCCTCTCTTCACATATTCTAACCCAATAAAATAAATAAATAAAATTGCATAAAAAGGAAACATTAAAATGACATTGACTTAACTTAGACGGCAAAAAAAATGCCGACCAAATATTAATAAAAACAAAATTGTATGCATCACAAGCAATAGATAACAGGTACATATTAATGTCTTCCTCCAATTGACTTTCCTGGGGAAAGTCAACCAACGAACTAGAATATGATACAATCTGATTCCAACTAGAAAGTGTATAAAAGCTGCTTTGACTTCTTTCCATGTCAAAACATAATTGTTTTCTTCAAGAACAATCATTTCTTTTTAGTTGGAAGTCATGAAAACCCATTAAGAAAATCATAGTTTTACAGGTTTCTTGTAACTCCTGAACTTGACAGACACTGAGGGAGGCATTGAATGCATGCAACTAATGTCCCTATAAGATACTTCCCTTTAAATGATTGGTAAAATCCCCACAGACGTGGAAGATCCCAAGTTTGTGCACATCTTTATTATATATTATATTGAAAATTATGAATCACAACACCAAAACAGTGATGTAGGTGAAGAAAAAAAGTAGTTAATGAAGTTGACTTGAGAGTTCAGGTGTGTATAAATATTTTGCAGGTAGAGATTGGCTAAGTACTCAAAACTCGAAAGGGAAGGTGTAGAACAAAAAGCGAGAACTAGAGAAAATGAGGAGCCACCAAGTTCGTTTGAACTGTGGCATTACAATGCCAGTAATTGGACTTGGCACTTATTCCTTTGAAAATGACACAGAAATAACAAAACAGGCCGTCCATGCAGCTCTGAAGGTACGTTACATATACACACATACCCTTGTTGTTGCTTTTTTTTTTTTTTGGGTTAGATTTCCTGCTCTATGGGGTTAAGAACTTACCCTTCAAGGCATCGCAGTTCTTTTCGTTTTATCAACTCTTGGATTAGCAAGATTTCCGCCATATATAACGGTTAACAAGAACCTGCATGCATATATAGCTACAGGTTGCACAGAATACACAAAATCACAGTTGTGGATTGTGCGTTTAACTCATGAATCCAAACTTTTTAATCATGCAGATGGGTTACAGGCATTTCGACACAGCAAAGATATACGGTTCAGAGCCGGCCGTGGGAAGTGCATTGACAGAGGCAATTCATAATCAAGTAGTTGACAGGGACGATGTTTTTCTGACTTCTAAGCTATGGAGCAGTGACCATAGCGATCCAGTTGCAGCACTCAAGAGAACTCTAAGGTATATACTGATCTTTTTCTTCCTTTTTTCTCTTTAGTTTTGGTTTTGTTATGGACTTGGCAATCTCGGATTGAGCTAAACATTGTTCATCTGCATAAACATATCTAACTCGCCTCTTGTGTTTCTTTCCTTAATGTTACAGGAACTTGGGCATGGAATACTTGGACATGTACTTGGTGCATTGGCCAGTGAAATTTAAGCCATGGGTTTGCTATCCTGTGCCTAATGAAGAAGATTTTGAGGAGTTGGACTTAGAGTCTACATGGGCTGGAATGGAAAAATGTTTGGAGCTGGGTTTGTGTAGATGCATTGGTGTTAGCAATTTCTCCAGCAAGAAGATTCAGTGGTTGTCAGAAATCGCTTCAGTAATTCCAGCAGTCAATCAGGTAGTTTACCATCTTAATCAGATAGGAATCCGACATAGAAACAGCGAATGAAGCTTTCTAAAAGTTCAATTCGGAACCCATTACAGTCAACTTTTCCGGCTTCGGCCGAGATTTGGGCGGGTCCAGGCCATGTCGAGCCCTGAGTCCAACAAAAAGCCTAGTTGAAATTGATGTATAATTCATCTCTTATGGTGTAATGCAGGTGGAACTGCATCCAATGTGGAGGCAAAGCAAGCTGAGAGATGTATGTGCAGAGTACAGGATCCATGTTAGTGCATATTCACCACTTGGTGGACCTGGAAATTCGTGGGGTTCTACGGCTGTGGTCGATAATCCAATTATACAATCCATAGCTTACAAGCACAGTGCAACTCCTGCTCAGGTACACAGTAATGGAATTAATGTTTTTTTTTTTTTACCTTTACCTAAGCTCACATCAATGTCGTTAAGTGACTAAGTTGGTATGTTTCAATGTTGATGTGAAGGTTGCTCTGAAATGGGGGTTGTCTAAGGGCTCAAGCGTGATAGTGAAGAGCTTCAATCAGACTAGAATGAAGGAAAACATTGGAGCATTTGATGTCATGGTCGATGACCAAGACATTCTTGAGATAGATAACTTGGAGGAAATGAAGATCATGAGAGGAGAGTTTCTCTGCAACGACACAACTAGTCCTTACAGGACACTTGAAGATCTGTGGGACGATGAAATATAGTTGTATCTAAAAGTGTTTCTAGCATCTGCTTAGCCTATAAATGGCTGACTTAGCAATATCCATTGTATTATGAGATATGGTTGTATCTAGAAGTGTTTCTGGCATCTGCTTAGCCTATAAATGGCTGACTTAGCAATATCCATTGTATCATATGTGTGCCTTATCTGTTCCCTCTTCACATCTTATATCAGAAAAATGATATATCATTGATATGGATGAGTGTTTTATTAGGAATCTATTAGAGGAGTATGAGTGTTTTATTAGCAGTCCATTAGAGGAGTATTTTGTTTTTAGTAGAAGTCTATTATTTCCCTATTATTTCTGCACTAGTTTCTGTTATAATTATGTTAGTAAAAACAGCTTGAATAGGAGTCTTTCTAAGAGTCCTAAAACAGCTTGAATAGGAGTCTTCCCAGGAGTCCTAGATTATGTGGAACTTTTATGCTTCTTTGCCTATATAAGGCTATTACGTTATGCAATAAAGTAAGGAAGAAGTTATCATAAAAATTAGCTAATTAAGAGTAGAGTAATTTAGCCAATCTTGGCAGACCTTGTCTTTGACAAGTGCTGCCAGTTTTTCATCACCAAAAATAATCGTCCTTGAACTCGATCCCGTGCCACATAACAATCATGTATAACAATGTCTTCACGGACCGTGAATGTAACTTAAAGAAAGTATATACATCTTTTGTCCGGTCTAAAGGGTCAAATGGGATGATTTCTGCATTAGCATGAACAAGACTTTCTGGTTCAATTCACAACAGCATCAGCTAGATAAGGACAGTGTATATACATTTATGGAGTAGCTACATTATTTGATTGTAAAATCTATGAAGATAACAACACGGTATCCAGCTTACTTCGGGAGCTGAGCACCTGGAACGCCGAAACTAGTCCTGATGATGATGCAGCAGCATTATAGGAAACAAGCAACATTAAGCAAATTGCTGAAGATCCTTTTCTTTTTTTAACTGTCATTGCTGGGCTAACATCTGAAGGTAATATAATCTTCAGAATGCCGCCTAATATTTTCACTGGAATCTGATGAAATGCATTGCTCGATCCGCTGCACGATTAAGATGAGGAAAGAATTAGAGAACATAATAGACTGGATAAGAACAGCAAAAGAAAGGATATCAATGACACAGTTATGAGCATACAAGAACAAAGAAAAATTACCTGAAGAAGATAACCATGCAGCCAATCTAGTGTTTGAGCGAATGTTGTTGCTGAGATATTGACAACTGTTAGACCCTGATCATCCAAAAGAATGGAGGAACTTATAGGGATGATTACAGAATGAGAAGGTTTACAGAGACTTCTGAATTCCAAACTGAAATAACTGCAAATTGTGACAGGTATTCCCACAAGTATCGAGAAAGTAATGATACTAAGACAAAATGCATATACTTTCTGCTCAATTTGTTGGAAGTCTACAGATATACTTAACCCTAAACCAATCCGCGTTCTAATGTATATCATTACTTTACTAAGCTAACAGAAGGATAAGAGATGCTGACATGAATAATATAATATGCAAACCTGAGACTGAAAAGAGCACAGATAATCCTGACTTGTTTTCAAATTGGCAATCAACCTCTCCTTACTTTTGACTTTGCATTTGTCATTAAGCATACGCATTGAGGTCCACTCCTCGAGTAAAGCCTGCACCGGAAAAATGAAAAAATTGAGGAGAAAGAGAAACCTGAGCTTAAGCTTTGGCCACGCTGAATAAAAAGGAAACCAACCTTGTGATCAAACTCAGCCATCTTTAAAGCTATGGGTACGACTATTGGCTCCGCACCATATTTTCCTTTCTTCATTGGATACAATATCCTGATGGATGTTCAACAAGTTCACCTGCATGATCAGGAAGCACCAATGACCTCATCAATGTTAAGAGAAGGAAGTTTTAAAAGAAAAATTGCACCTGAACATCACACACTCTGCAGATTTCCCAAAAATTTCAAAACATGCTACTATATCTGTAGCCTGTCAAGCAGATTATTGAAAATATCCCTGGAATCCTTAGTAAGGCTAACCTTTATGTCTGCAAATAACTGTGGCTCTATCAATAGTTTCCTGGGAATCCAGAAATTTGTTCATTTGATCTCCAGATATCCCTTCTGAGCTTAAATGAGTATCAGCAAATTTGCCATTTTCATCATCAGGCACACCAACACTTGTAGAATTAATATCGATTTGTGTAGAAGGATCATCACCAACTGTGATGAGAGATACCAGGCTTTTCTCTTTATTCATTTCTGACTTGTTAGATGGTGACTTATTTACCTCATCCATTAGATAAATGCTCGGGTCCAAATGTATTCCCTATCATTTCCAAGAGAAAATGTAAATCAGTCAAAAAAATAGAGCAACATTACCATATTTATCTGAAATCTGTTGAGCAAGATATGGTGAACTGATAGCATTTTAATTTTCACAACACAAAATACTAGATCAGTGCTACACTATGGTAATCGTAAGAAATGCATCCGAAGGTTCTGTTCCTGTTGTTTCTAGGCTCGTATTTCAAGTATATGTGTCGCAAGTTCTCATAAAAGCAAAGGAAATGTGCCAATGGTGGTAAGAGCAAGGAAAAGCCATGTCCAAACCTCCATTATAATTGGCTTTCCATCTTTCATAGCTTTCTTTAGATCACCAGCCAAACCTAGGAGGGAAACATTACTTCTGCTAATTAAAGAGACAAAGAACAACAAACTTATTTGATGATATGTTCCATTAACGCAAAGAAATAGAAGAAAAGAGGTTTTTTTGCAAGGTAGACTGCAAATTGGTGGACTACCTTTGCGAACAACTTTGCATTCTCTGCAGAATTCAGTTATTAACTCCTCGGAGGAGCCGAAATCCCGTTCCCATACAGGATTAGATGCCAATGGTGCACTATTTTAGACAGGAAACATCAAGCAGTTTAGAATAATTCACCAAACATAAGGTTCTGGTATCACAATGTGCTAAGATATTGTCAAGAGGCTTCATGTTCCAAATCCCAGTAAAGAGAATGCAGAAAAGAGAAAGAATATATACACCAGACTGCAGTCAAAATCTTCTCATTTGAGATAACAAACTCCTCCTGGATTCTTGAGATACACTTCTATTGTAAAGTTCTTGAATTTAAAGCAATGAATTCATAGGGTTGGATGTGAAATAATTCAACGGAACAAATACGTACTCTGTCGATGTCCGTAACAGTTCATACACCATTTCTGTCTGTCAGAACAGAAAAAATAAGGCATCAGAACACAATCCCAGATGTGTTTTCATAGGAGAAAAACCTCTAAAGTTATGTGAAAGAAAAAACCTGCAAGACATTAGGCAAGTTCAGCCTTTGTGCGAGTTGAGTTGCTATGGTAGACTTCCCAACACAGGCAGTTCCACAGACAAGAATCACCAAAGGCACTCTTTGGTGATGAAATCTTAGAAAAAAGGTGAGAACCGGTACAAATTATCAATAATTAATCATTGAAGAAGTAGTATAAATTGTCAATAGAAACCAATATATAAACAATTTTTGACCTTGTCATCATCTTGTAACGATTGATGTACTCTTCACCGTAACCCCTCCGCGCCATAAGCTATCAATAGACAATCTTTTTCAGATTTTGTTACAGTAACACAGAAAGCAAAAACACAAGTTTTTCTCCAAATTAGTTGGAGACTTTAGCAGTCAATTTTCAATAGGCAATTCAAATTATAACATATAAGAAAAAGGAAACAATTCATGCCTTGAATAGGTTTGCTTCCAAATGAGATTGAGACCTGTCAAAAGAAATGCAATTAACGGACACTTATCGGAAGATTTGATGAAAGGACCAAGAGCAGAGAAGGCCATACACGTCGAGAAGGCTATTATCCACCAACAGCTTCTTAAGTTCAAGTGCAATCTTGACAGCTACATGATTTCTCATCTGACGATCATCCAATCAGCAAAAAACATATAACAAAAACCTTCTAAGACTAACTTATTCGACCCCCTTTTAAGATAAAGTTTAAACCTTGGTGACAGTCAACATTATGCTGAGCAGAAATCTGGATAGAACGTAGTAGTGATCGGCGTTATCACCCAACCACACCTTTACCTGTCAAACCAACACCAAGCCATTAAGAACAATGGCCGTCTGTTTGTAATCTAACATAATTACAAGCAAAATAATGACCCAATAAAGTGAATAGAGATCCCCCCAAAAGACCTTGACAAAATCATATTTGGAGGAGGCATTGCGGGAAGAGAAACTGACGCCAGGAAAAGACGCAATCTTGGAGTGATCGGAGCACCCTCCGTCATCTTCTTCTTCACCATTTTTAATCCCGACGATGTCACCGAGATGGGTATCTGATATTGCTGCAAATCCATCGTCTTTTGTCATCTTCCAAATTCTGTGCACACACTCAGTTCGTCATCTTTACCTTTATTAAACTTCTTAACTAAAATTTTGGAGTACTAGTTAGTGTAAACTATTAATAACTAATGACCTGTTTTGTTTACTAAATTAGTAAGATTTCAATAAAAAAGGTAACCACGTCATTGTATAATCCTGACAGCAACTTGCCCGACATCAGATACGAAGAACAGAACAGTAGATGATGATAAAATCCTCTGTACTGCTTTAGCTTTACTAAGTTGCAATGTCTGAACCAGTTATTTCTGTCTCATTAGAAGGAGTAAATAAGAACTGCTAACAGGATTCGTTTACAGTGCAGCCATTTTCGCTTTTCACTTTCAGGAAACACATTCCTGAAACGGGAATTGGCAAGAACTGGTGTATATTCATCCTGGAAAATTTATGGCGTGGGTTGCTTGGAGAAATGTATATTCACCCTGGAAATTTTCAGAATCCAATTCCAGAAACTTCAAAATCAACCCTGGTCGCAGATCAAGAACAAGATTTGCACCTGGAAAGAATTGAACAAGTTCTGAAAGTTGTCGATAATCGTAAATTGCCTTCCTTTTCCATTTTTTTCAAGATCAATCCCTGGGAGTCCTGAACAATTAATTTTCCCTTACAGCTTCAGGATCTTTAAAAATGGCCCAACAGTCTTATTTCACAATTCACAACTAATTGTTTTAACTTTTAAATTGAGTTGTATTACGAATGGTTGACTTATTAAATAATTTATAAGTGTATGGATAATTTATTTAGTTGGCACCAAAAGATAATGACCACAGTAAAGTAATTATTCAAAAAAATATTTATAATGATATTTATCTAAAATTTTGTATACATATGTCCTATTATGTTCAAATAATTTAGAATTAAAAGATTAATGTAATTTCAATTTTTAACTTCAAAATTTTAATTTGGATAAAAGACATATCTCTCGTATTTTAAGAAATCTTTAAAAAAACCTTTAAATTTTTAAAATTCTGGAAAAAAATCTTCTAATTTTCAACTTTTTAAAAAATCCTTCTCTTAAATTTTGGGTTAAAAAAACACCAGACGTAAACTAATCAAATTTAAGAGTTAATTTGAATTATCAGGTCAATTATATTTGATTATTCTATATTTAATGTTTCGTAGGTATTTTTAAACTAAAATCTAAAAGAGAAACTTTTCTGAAAAAAGTGAAATGAGAATTTTTTTCGAGAATTTTAAAGATAGGGAGTTTTTTAATATTTATTACATTACAAGAAAGGTTTGTGTCTGTTACCCTTTAATTTTTTTTGTTATATTCCCTTATATACAAAACTAACATTTTTAAGTTTTCATAATTAAATGGATATGGTACACTCTTATATTAAATTATTTAATAAAGTTAAGATGTACGTCAAGTATTAAATTTAACAATGTTTATAATATGTTTAGTTTTAAAAGTTATGAACACCTTAATATTACTTCATAATATCAAAAATTATCAAGATGTTAGACTTGTTTCGGTTGGATCTGCGGTACGGTAGAGATAAGTACTTATCTACACATAAATACTTATGGAGAATAAGTACTTATCATTTCAACAAGTTAATTTTTATCAACCACTAATGCTCCCCCTTAATATAATAAATAGATTCTTATGATACCGTAGGATTGGGTCTCATATTTTGAATTTGAAACAAGAAATATCCTTAATTATATCTCTCTAAATTAGGTTTAAAAATCCAAGATATGTTATTTTCATTTTCCCCTTTTCATCTTCATAGGTTCTATTACTTTTTTTAATTTTTTAATTGATATTTAAGTCATACAATTTATTCTTATGCATATGCATAAACATATTAATATCTAAATAACAACAAATAAAAAAGTTTGTGAAGAACCCTAAAATTTACTAAGAGAATTACAAATCCAACTTTTAACTATTAATTATTATACAACAATTAAGATACTTCATTCTCCTTAATCTAATTAAATTAATAAAAGTCAATGATTAAAAAATTAACCAGTTCGACTAGTTCAATCATAAATACCTTGAACTGTCTAACTTTTTGATTCATTTTTCAAATTTTTAGTTCAATTAATTTTAGCAATTCTTGTTGTTAAAATTGGATCAATTTGTTAATTAATTGGCCAATTTTAGAAAATTAATAAGTTCTTATAAACTAAAATAAATCGATTAATTTTTATTTAATAATTTATTTTTCAATTAAACTTTAAATTCTTCAATAAGTGAAAACAATCTTTTTCAATCATATTTCATAATTTTTAATTTGATAAAAGTCACATTTAGCTAAATCAAATCCTTAGATCCCATTAAATACTAAATTAATAAAAATTTTCAAGTATAACTAGATTATTCGAAATTTACCAATTAATAATAACATCATATTTAGAAACACTTTGTATATTATTTAGAAAATTTGAAAAGTAATGTTCTTAGTGGAATGTCATAACCTAATAGGGTTAGGATTAGGGTTTTATTGTCTTATGACCTAAATTCAATATGGATTAAAACTTGACACCTAACCCACCTAATGAGAATTGGCAAATAACAATCTATATCTTGTGATTTTAGGAAATCCAATGAAGTTCTCCATAAACGTTGATTTATTTATTATTTACTTAAAAAAGAATTTCAAAAAATTACACGAAAAGAAAATAATTATGCATGACAAAATATGAAAGAGTCTTATATATATATAATATCCTATAATATTAGTACTCTTTTTCATTTGTATGGTAAGTATCATAATCAGTGTGGATTCTCTTCTTTTCCTTTTTTGTAGATGAGAGGACTTCTCAAGATCTCACCTCTTGTTTTAAGTTTCAATCTGTTTCTGAGCAATATGTTGCAGATAAACATTAACCTAGCCCTGTCAAGCAGGCAACTTCTGTCTCTTCCAGTTAATCCATGGACTCCAAGCAAACCTGCAAGATCTGCAACAGAAGCTTTGCTAATGGAAAAGCCATGGGAGGCCACATGAGATCTCACTTAGCTAAGCTACCTCTTCCTCCAAAAGGGTCCAAAACAGTTCACCCTCTTCCTCCGCGAGAACCTGAAAAAAACCCAACTTCACAGTCTCAGTCTCAGTCTTCGTCTTTATCTTCTTCAAAGAACTATCACCTCGTTCCAAGCAAGGCTCATGTACCACCTAATAATTTATCAAAAACCAGTGTTGGTGATGATGGAGAAAACAAAATTCAATATCTGAGGAAGAGGACGTTGTCGAAACGGGTAAGTTCTGTATCCAGTAGGTTTAGTGTTGTTGATGATGCAGATGCTGCGTTATGGTTAGTTATGCTTAGTTATGGAAAAGTAAAAGATGTGAAACTAGACATAGACATAGTAGAGCAATATATGGAAGCTAAAGCAACAGTACGAAGATTTAACAACAGAACTGATGCAACTCCAGACGATGAATGTTATGATGATGATGACGATACAAGTCTCGAAGAAGATGAAATTCATGTCAAGGAAAGAAAATCTGTACTTCAACTTGGTAAGTACAGATGTGAAACATGTAGGAAATCGTTCAGTTCTTATCAGGCTCTTGGTGGGCACAAAGCAAATCACAGTAAAATCAAAAACCTTGTTACTAGCAAGTCAAAACCAAAGGCAAGAGGTGAGTATAAAAGCTTCCATAACCAAATGGATGAGTATGAAGAAGAAGAAGATGATAATGATGATGATGATGATGAAGAAGAAGAAAGTGGGGGAAGATTGTTTAAGTGTCCATATTGCAGCAGAGTTTTTGAGTCAGGTCAAGCACTCGGTGGACATAAGAAGGTGCACTTTTCACCTAATCCTACAAATGGGAAATCTGCTAAGTTCTTTGATCTCAACTTACCAGCCCCAGAAGCTCCTGAAACTGAGGTTACTTTTGGCTGAACTTCCAGCATTTCAAGCATGAGAGATTCTCGTGACATTTTCCATCACTTTCTCAGGAATCTTTCGCTTGAAACTAAAACTCCATGACAAGCTACAAACTCGTGTATCAGCACTCGGCCTCTTGAAGTCTTTCTTGATAGAATTAAAGCATTTTTTCGTTCGTGTTATAGTTATTTCCAATTGCAGAAATTACTTCGTTCTATTTATGTATATAACAAAAAACTGCAATCTTCAAATTATTTCTTTACCAAACAGAGATTTGGTTCCATTTTGCTAGAGAAGATTTAATCGGGGGTAGTATTCTTATTTTTTAATGCTGTTTGTTTCCATATTTCAGCAATTAGTTTGCATGTTGTCTTAAATAATGCAACTTTTTTTTTGCCAAAATTTTATTTGATAGATATATAATATAATGTTTTAAAAATTAAACCGAAAGTTCAACGTTCAATCGATATTAAATCGTCATAAAATTGAGAAGAGTATTTCTACCTATCAAAAACTTTAAAGTTTAATTAAAAAATGAGAGAGTTACAGAAAAAATAATCAGACTTATTTTAATTTATAAAAACTGATGAGTTTATGAAAACTACCAAATTAATTAATAAACTATTAATTTACAAAAAATTGTCTTAGTAATTAATAAACTAATCGAAAAATTGATTAATTTACTAAAAAATCCTATTAATCAATTTTTAAAACAATGATATAACCTATCAAATAATACAAAATTTTAAATTTTGCTTTCTACCATTATTGTAATTAATAGTTTTATCTACTTTCTCTAGTTTTAAATTTATATTTTTAACCAGATTATTATTTTAATTATTGAAAGAAAATGTCTTTATTATCATTTTAATTATTTAAAGAAATGGTCTTTATTATTTTTAACCAGATTATTATTTTAATTATCGAAATAAATTTAACTTCTGGTTAAATTTATATTTTTAACCATATTATTATTTTAATTATTGAAAAATTAGTTTTATCATTGAACCTTTTAAATTTTAACATCTTATCTTACCGATTTAACTTATGGTCCAATTTTGAAAATATTGGTGAGTAACTGAGTATTTTTGGTGATCACAACTTATATTAATGTGTCTTGGGGTTCAAATTTTTTTATAAGTGACATTGAATTTAACCAAAGAAAAATTATCTATTATTTTAAAATTAATTTTTGGTTTCCCTGAGTAAAATATTAAAGATTATTTTAATTCAATGTTTATATCGTTAATTTTAACAATTTTTGTATAATTTTAAGAAGAATAATCAATATTTTTTATAACTCTCAAATTTACATAGTCTCCATGTTAAGTATGATATAAATGTTCGAAACATATAAGGGAAAATAGGTTTTATTAATAAGGTAAGTCTGTTAGGATTTGATGGTCTGTTTTTTAGGTTGTTTAGTTAATAAATCTCGTTTCTTTAGGGATACTTAGTTGTTTGTTTTATTCAAAAGTTGTTAGAGTCATGGACTCCTTTTCTTTCTCTTTTCAGTTGTGATGTACAGCTATATAAAGCTGATTTTCCTCTTTCATTAATATCTAGTTAATTTCTCTCAATTTCTTTACTTTAACAATTGGTATCAGAGCTCCCTCACGGGACCTGATTGAATTAGAAAGCAGCAGCTCTCTACGTGAGTTCTTAAAGATGGCATCAGAAAGTTCATTTGTACAACCAACTGTTCCTAAATTTGATGAACACTATGACCATTGGGCAATGCTTATGGAGAATTTTCTGCGCTCGAAAGAATACTGGATTGTAGTGGAGAATGGGGTACCTGCAGCAGCAGAAGGTGGTGCATCAACAGAGGCGTAGAAGAAACATGTTGAGGATCAGAAACTGAAAGATTTGAAGGCAAAGAACTATCTATTTCAAGCATTAAATCGTTCAATCCTTGAGACAATCCTCAATAAGGATACATCCAAAAACATATGGGATTCAATGAAGCAGAAATTTCAAGGGACAATAAGAGTGAAACACGCACACCTGCAAGCTCTACGAAAGGAGTATGAGATTCTAGAAATGAAGACCAGTGAATCTGTCAATGAGTA
>JANQBM010000007.1:28276277-28310873 GCA_025594535.1 Erythroxylum domingense | reverse complement strand
GGTTTTGAGAAATGCGATTATGAACATACCTTGTTCATTAAAAGACAAGACAAGAAAATGGTAATTGTCAGTTTATATGTTGATGACCTTATTGTTTCTGGTAATGATGAGCTGATGATAATTGAGTTCAGAAATTCTATGAAGAATGAATTTAACATGACAGATCTTGGGAGGATGAGGTATTTCCTTGGTCTTGAAGTTTTAGAAAAATCTGACGGCATTTTTATTAATCAAAGTAAGTATGTATCAGAGGTGCTGAAGTGTTTTGGAATGGATAAGAGTAATTATGTTCATAATCCAATAGTTCTTGGAGTGAAGCTTACGAAAAATGAAGGTTGAGTCAAGGTGGATAAGACTTATTACAAGCAAGTTATTGGTAGTCTCATGTATCTTACCGCAACACGACCGAACATGATGTTTGTAGTAAGTCTTGCTAGTAGATACATGGAAAATCCTACTGAGTTGCATTTGTAGGTAGTGAAACGAGCTTTGAGATACTTGAAGGGCACTACGGAGTTCGGAATTTTTTATAAGAAGGGAGGATATGATGAACTTGTTGCTTACACTGATAGCGACTACGCTGGAGATGTAGAAGATAGAAAGAGCACTTCAGGTTATGTGTTTTTATTGAGCTCAGGAGCAGTTTCATGGTCTTCTAAAAAGCAACCAGTAGTTAGTTTGTCCACCACAGAGGCCGAGTTTATTGCTGCAGCATCATGTGCATGCCAAGCAATATGGTTAAGCAGGGTGTTGGTGAAATTGGACCAAAATCATGAGAAATTGACCACTATTTTCTATGATAGCAGCTCAGCAATCAAGCTTTCAAAGAATCCAGTAATGCACGGTCGCAGCAAGCATATTGACGTGCGTTTTCATTTTCTTCGAGAGCTGACAAAGGCAGGCAATGTTGAACTGGTGCATTGTGATTCACAAGATCAATTGGCAGATGTGATGACTAAACCTCTGAAGCTGGATCAGTTCTTGAAGCTGCGAAGACTTTTGGGTGTTTGTTCAGAGGCTGATATAAACTGAATGGTTACAACATTTCAGTTTAAGGGAGGAATTATTTGATGGTCTATTTTTTAGGTTGTTTAGTTAATAAATCTCGTTTCTTTAGGGATACTTAGTTGTTTGTTTTATTCAAAAGTTGTTAGAGTCATGGACTCCGTTTATTTCTCTTTTCAGTTGTGATGTACAGCTATATAAAGCTGATTTTCCTCTTTCATTAATATCTAGTTAATTCTCTCAATTTCTTTACTTTAACAAAGTCTTCACTTGGAATCACTTCTCGAATAGTTTAAGTTGATTTAGATAATTATATTATTATTATAAATTAAATACATAATATTAGTATTTAAAAAACATTATATATATATAAGGTGATCTCATTCTTATTGACGATGTAAAGATTGAATCAGATCGACCAGTTTAATAATGAAAATTTTGAGTCAGTCAATTTTTTATTTGATTTTCAATTTTGAAGTTTGATTTAGTTTAATAATTTTATTGTTAAAAATCAATCAATTTATTAATTATTCAACCAAATTTTGTACATTAATCAATTTTTATAAACCAAAATAAATATATTAATTTTTATTTAACAATCTCTTTTTTCAAATAAACTTTAATTTTTTTCGATAAGTAAGGATAATCTTTTTCAATTATTTTTAAATTTTTTTAGTTTTATTTAATATTTAACTGATTTTATAATGGTGTAATATCAGTTTCTTTTAAACTTTAAATTTTTTGTATTACGGGTTTAATTTTCGGTTCGAGTCCGAGAACATTGATTATAGCCTTTTTCGAAAAAATTACACTTTAATTTTTAAGATTGGTCTAAACTTAAAATATTTGATAATGATCATAAAATTATTATATATTATAAAAAATGTAATTCTCTCTTAAATAAACATAACTATTAACTTCAATCACATTTCATCAACTTAAGTGAATTTTTTTTAATATAGTAGAAAAAACAAACAAAACTAAACGCTTAGACGTAGACAAGAGACCCATTGAGGTTCTCAATCAGTAATCAATGACAATCCTCAGGAGGATTTTGTAAAATGTGAGTCCTCAAACTTAACGTATGCGCGAAGCGTGCTAAGCAATCAAGATAACGATTACCCTCTCGGTAAATGTGACAGGTACAAACCACCCAATCCTTATTCAGCATAGCTAAAATTACATGACCAATAAAAAATAGGAGTCGATCCTTGACGCTTACTGAAGAAGAGAGGATATTGATGATGACCAAAGAATCTGTTTCCAACTCCACTCGACGATAACCCAAATTCCAAGCCAAAAGAAGTCCTGCGTAGACGACCCAGAGCTCGGCTTCTAATGGGGAGCACCAACCAATTCTGTAAGCAAAGCTCCCAAGCCAAGTGCCTGCAACTTAAGTGACTTATTAAATAAAAGACTCATCCCCTACTAGTATGATAGTTGAACTGACACTTTAATTCATCTAAACAAAAGGAATTTCAAATTCATTTCATTTATTAAAAGGTGCTTATAATTACTAATTGCTTTTATCTTTTCTATATATTATCTTATTCTTAGCCCGTTTGTAGTTTTAAAATAATCTGCAATTAGAAAATTTGGAATAAATTTATGAATCTTCCTTTATTTCAAGCTCTGTCTCACTCGAACACAACATATTGAAATAAAAAATTTGATGAATCAGAACTTGAAATTAAAATTTGAATGAACTCGTACTTAAATTCGAGTCAAAACTCAAATCTTATTAAATTTAGTATGATATGTTAATTATAGGTAATACTGATTCAAACTTGAACTAATTTACCACGATTGATTAGATTTAAAAATTATTAAATTTTAATTTTAAGTCAAGTTAAATTTTAATATTTGAACTTAAGTTTAAATGCAGTTAAATGAATTAGGCCTAGTCTATTAGTAATTACTTAAGGTTCTCAAAGCTCACATATGCCTCTGACCTTATTTACAGTTCAGACGTGCATGACGTGCATGAAGAAACAAGAGAACAAAGCAATGTAGTATTAGAGAAAGGGTAAATAAAAGCAATGATGTCGTGTTATGCATATTGAAGCAACACTTGAACGACGATGTTTTATTCTCAACAAAATTACCAACAGATTTTGTTTAAGAAGAATTACACATAACAGATTGCATGAAAGGACGGAGGAGGTTACAACATATTTTTCTGCTGGATTTTCTGTTACCGCCAAATATGTAACAAATTATTTTTGTTTTGTTGTAACAAATTTAGTAGCATAACTTTATAAATAACCCTACACTTGTACAGAGAAAGTTGGAATGAATAAAATGAAGCTCTGCTTTTCTCTTCTTCTTCAAGATATCCTTCTTCATTCCCAAAAAGTTTATTTTTCTTCGCCTTTCTTTTCAAGGTATCAGAGCAATACTTTCAGCTTGCGACTTTGATTTTGTGAACATATATTAATGGCAAGTGATAGTACAGGAGCTGCTATTGAAAATCCATCAACCTTACCGATAACATCTCTTGTTCCTCTTCATGAGCAACCCTCTAGTTCCTACTTCATTCATCCTTCAGAAAATCCCAGTTTAGTCCTTGTTACTCCTCAACTCATAGATACAAATTATCATTCATGGCATCGTGCCATGAAGATGGCACTTCAGTCAAATGCTATTAAACAGATTGAAACTAATGCATTCCTAGTTAAAGGGAATCTGGTGAATTCAGCTCAAAACTTAGTGAGCTCACAGAAGAAGAATTTCAACAATAATTGGAAGAGGCCATACTGTACTTATTGTGGAAATCATAGACATACAATTGACAAATGCTTCGAGAAGCATGGTTACCCCTAAGGATATAAGTCCAAACCAAAGATTGTCATCAATGCCGCAATAAGTATGAATGCAGAAAAGGGATCAGAGTCTGGTTAAGTGAAGAAACAAGAAGATGGTGTTATGATCACACAAGAGCAATACAAACGTCTTGTAGACTTGATGCAAGGAACTGGAGGATCTATAAAGGAAGCTAGCACCTCTAGTAACAACTTTGTTAATGCATTAACAACAGCCTCAAATCTTACACCAAAATGTGTAGGTAATAGTTTGTCACCTGACAGTTGGATTCTGGACACTGGAGCCACGGATCACATAACTGCTCAGAAAAATTCTTCAAAGATTACAAACCTATTGAAAATATTTTTGTTCACCTACCAAATTCACAAAAACTCTTAGCCACACACATTGGAATAATAGAAGTGTCAAGTAGTTTGACATTGCATCATGTTTTGCTTGTTCCTTCCTTCAGTTTTAACTTGATATCAGTCAGTAAACTAACCTCAGCTTCTCCATATTGTCTATTTTTCAAATCCAACCTTTTTGTTATACAGGACCTTCAGGACTGGAAGACCCTTGGACAAGCTGAACAACACAGTGGTCTCTACTTCCTCACCAAACCAAGACTGTCAATCCCTACTGTTGCAATCTCAGTTTCAACACCAGATATCTGGCATCTTAGACTTGGACACTCCTCAATTTCTATAATCAAAAGACTAAAGGAGTATGAAAATTCCATTTATGTTCCAAGCTTTAAAATGTGCGATGTTTTCCATTATGCTAAACACAAGCAACTTATTTTTCCTTTGAGTAAAAGTTTTGTTTCAAAACCCTTTGAATTGATTCATATGGATGTTTGGGGACCAAATTCAGTTCCTTCTTTTTCAAGACATCGTTATTTTCTCACCATAGTAGATGATTATTCCAGAGTTACCTAGACCTATTTCTTGAAACAAAAATCAGAAGTTCAAAAACTCATTCCACACTTTTACAATTTGGTTAAGAACCAATTTGATTCTAAAGTCAAAGTAATCTAAACTGATCAAGCAAATGAATTCAAGTTGAGTAATTACTATTCAGTTCATGGCATCATACATCAAAATTCTTATGTTGAAACTCCTGAACAAAATGGTATTGTTGAAAAAAAACACCAACACTTGCTTAATGTAGCTCGAGCCTTGCTATTCCAAGCACATTTACCTATCAACTTCTGGAAATAATGCATTAGTCATGCTGTGTATCTCATTAACAAAACACCAACACCAGTCCTTGAAAATAAAACACCGTTTGGAAAACTCTACTCAAAGTCTCTTAATCTTTCACATCTTAGAGTTTTTGGTTGCTTGTGTTTTGCATCCACACTCAAACGAAACAGAAAGAAATTTTATTCTAGAACACGAAAATGCATTTTTGTTGGATACCTTCATGGAATAAAAGGATACAAACTCTTTGACTTGCATAAACAAGAATTCTTCATATCAAGACATGTAACCTTTGATGAAACAGTTTTTCCCTTCAAAGACACAAAAACAATTTTACAGCCCATACTTTCTTCTTGTACTGCAGAATATGTTGATCTTTTTACGCCACCACCACAGACGAATACTTCTTCATCAAAACCTGAAACTCTTGACACAAACACCTTGCCATCAAAAATACCCGTACAAGACCTCAAATGGTAAACTAGAGCAAAAAAAGCACCTGCTTATCTTGATGACTACCATTGTGAGAATTGTGTTGGGCAGCTTGGTCAAGATTTTTAGGATCGGAGGTACTATTCTTCAGGCACTCCTCATACCCTATCCACTGTTTTATCTTATGTCCACTTACCTATAGCTCAACAACAATTTTGCTCATCCATTACCACTCTTTGTGAACCTAAAACCTATAACCCAGCCATCAAGTTAGAATGTTGGAGAAAAGCTATGCAGGATGAGCTACTGCCTTGCAACAAAACAATACCTGGGAAATCATAGACCTACTGAAAGAGAAAAGCATTGTGGGATGCAAGTAGGTCCACAGGATAAAGTACAGGTCAGATGGTTCAGTTGAAAGATGCAAAGCACGTTTGGTAGCCAAAGGATATACACAATAAGAAGGACTTGACTTCCTGGAAACATTTTCTCCAGTTGCAAAAATGACAACACTGAGAACATTACTTGCTCTTACAGCTGCTAAAGGGTGGTATTTGGAACAAATGAACATTCATAATGCCTTCTTGCATGGAGATCTGAATGAAGAAGTGTATATGGAGATTACTCAAGGTTTTGAATGTTCAGATAAAGGGAAGGTGTGTAAGTTAAACAAGTCTTTGTATGGGCTAAAACAAGAAAATCGTCAATGGTTTGTAAAGCTTTCAGAGGCACTCATAAGTCAAGGTTTCTCAGCTATTGCTTCAGATCTTTCTGTATGCATTCGCAAGACCCCAGGAATCCATGTGATTCTGCTAGTTTACGTGGATGACATAGTAGTGGCCTCAAATGATATCAATGCAATAAATTGCATCAAGCAATTATTGAATTTCAACTTTCGGATTAAGGATCTTGGTGGGCTAAAATACTTCCTTGGATTAGAAATCATTCGTTCAGATAAAGGAATCAACCTGAATCAAAGGAAATATGCCATGGAGATACTGAAGGAGATTGGTTTCCTTGGCAGCAAAGCTCCATACACACCCATGATGGTCAATTTAAAACTTTCCTCCAATTCAGGAAAACCTCTGACAAATATCAGAAGTTATAGATGCTTGATTGGGAGATTGTTGTATCTAACCATTACTCGCCCTGATTTAACATTTGCAGTCCAACAACTTTCATAGTTTTTGGCTTCTCCAAGTGAAGATGAAGGCTATCCACAGAATATTGAGGTATATAAAAGCCACTTCTGGACAGGGATTATTTTATCCTGCAAAGACAGAAATTAAGCTGTAAGGTTTTTCAGACTCAAACTGGGGTTCATGCACAGAAACTAGAAAGTCTATCACAGGCTATTGTGTATTTACGGGATGTTCTCTCATCACTTGGAGGGCAAAGAAGCAAACTACAATCTCACGCTCCTCAACAGAAGCAGAATACAGAGCACTAGCATCATTGACTTGTGAAGTCCAATGGATACATTACCTGTTTAGAGATTTTGGTGTTGCACTTACTCAACCTATTCCAATCTACTGTGACATCAATCTGCCATACACATAGCTAAAAACTCAGTTTTTCATTGATGAACAAAGCATATAGAAATGGATTGTCATCTGGTTTGGGAAAAGATACAGCAGGGTTTGATACATCTTCTTCCCATCTCAAGTCGTCACCAATTGGCAGATATTTTTACCAAAGTTTTACCTGCGTCTACTCATCATCTTCTTTTATCCAAGATGGGGGTCTCAAAGCTTATATATGCCTCTGACCTCATTTGCAGTTCAGATGTGCATGACGTGCATGAAGAAACGAGAGAACAAAGCAATGTAGTATTAGAGAAAGGGTAAATAAAAGCAACATGTTATGCATATTGAAGCAACACTTGAACGACGATGTTTTGTTCTCAACATAAGTACCATCAGATTCTGTTCAAGAAGAATGACACCGAATAGTTTGTAAGAAAGGACAGAGGAGGTAACAATAAATTTTTCTGCTAGATTTTCTGCTACCGCTAAATATGTAACACTTTTTTTTTTGTTGTAACAAATTCAATAGCATAATTTTATAAATACCCCTACACTTGTACAGAGAAAGTTGGAATGAATAAAATGAAGCTCTGCTTTTCTCTTCTTTAAGATATCCTTCTTCATTCTCAGAAAGTTTATTTTTCTTCTCCTTTCTTTTCAAAAGTAAAGATAAAAAGATTATATTTAATTGGTTCGAAAAATTTGAACTCACCAATTTTTTAATTTGGTTATTAATTTTCTAGTTTAATTTATTTTAATATTCCTTATTGTTAAAAACCAGTTTATTAATTAATTGATCGGTTTTTGTAAAATAATTGATTTTTATAAGTCAAAATCAATTAATTAATTTTTATTTAACAGCCTCTTTTTAAAATAAAATTTAAATTATGAACCAAAATTTTTTAAATTTTGGTTCATAATTTAAATTTTAAGGCATTGGTAAATTTAACTTCAACTTAATATTTTGTACGTATTGTTTAGACCATCTAACTTATAATTGTTTCTTGGGCAGGGATCAATACTTTATTTTGGTTCTTTTTTCATTTAATTTCATAATCATCACTTTAATTTTCTATTTTATTAAAAAATAAAGTTGTTTAACAATATAACTCTTACTTTTAATTATTAATTCTTAATTTTATATGCCAAATTAAAAATATATAGTGTACCAAGATAACACCAAAGGACAATATAGAACAAGAACACTTGAAAATTCCATTCAAAATAAAGTAAAAATCACATATCCTATACCAATCGCCCCACCCTTTTGAAAATAAGATGTAAAGAAAAAAAGAAATTAAAAATAAAAAAAGTTAGTAGTAAAAATTGATGATATTAACACTCCCCATTAGGTTTTTCTTCAACATCACACTCCGCAGTAATCAGATTATCACCACCGTTACTGCCAAAAATGGTTTCCGGCAACTTCCTCTTCGGCTTAGCTTCCTGTAGCATTAAAACCACATCCCTCATCGTCGGCCGGTCCGCCGGATTCTGGTTAGTACATAACAAAGCAATCCTAAGCATTTGCATCATTTCCTCCCTCACCGAGGGTATTGAAGCTCCCGCATTCTTGTCTAAAATATCATTTACACCATCCTTCGCCTTGATCTTAGACCTAATCCAATCCACAATGCTATTACCATCTCCAAATTCCGAGTCAACCGATCTTTTACCGCTTAAAATCTCCATTAACACCACCCCAAAGCTATAAATGTCACTCTTCTCGTCAACTTGCAGAGTGTAAGCATATTCTGCAAGAGAAAAACATAAACCAAATCAATCATACCATCTAAGCCTTCACAAACTCCTGATCAACTTAAGTTTAACTGTTATTGTTGTTGTTCTTATCGGGTCTACGTAAAATTACTACAATGACACTATAGGATTCACTTATCCTTGAAAGATGGTTAATTAGTCCTACCCCATATGCTTTATTAAAAGGAAAAGAAGGAAATAAAAGTACTAAAAAGAGAAGGTATTATCATTATGGTTCGGTATAATATAACTCAAATATTAATACCCGACCCGACAAAAGAGTTTTATCATGTTTTCAATGTCAAGTCTTTGACAGATTTGACACTGCAAGTGGACGTTTCAATCATCCAACAAAAGGAATTATACTTAAACAAAACTGTAAGCATATCTCCAAACTCAATGAAACTGTTGCTGTGACAATACATAATGTAAATGACCATAAGGCTGAAAGAGAAATTAGACCTGGTGCGATGTAGCCGTAAGATCCGGCGATGACAGACATGGACTCATCACTCTGGATCAACTTAGCGACCCCGAAATCGGCTACTCTGGCTTCCATCTCACCGTCCAATAGAATATTACTAGGCTTAAGATCACGGTGAACGATCACCGGGTCACAGTCATGGTGGAGATAGCAAATCCCCTGAGCCACTCCTAGGGCAATCTTGTACCTTGTAACCCAGTCAGAGACTAAGTTCTCTCCCTTGTTTATCCCATGCAATAAATCGTCTAAGTTCCCATTGGGCATGTACTCGTAGAGCAGCATCGTGCACTCCCTGTTGCTGCAACACCCTAACAATCTCACTATGTTCCTGTGCCTCACGTTCCCTAAAACGTCCACCTCTGCCAACACCCCTCTCCTCCGTCTGATGCTCTCCTTGTGCTTGCCCCATAGTTTCTTCACTGCTATGATCTCGCCACCTGGCATCACTGCTTTGTACACCGTCCCTGTGGACCCCATCCCTAGGATCTTATCGCTCATTGACAAGCACTCCAACACATCATCAGCCGTAAAGTTTAACCGCTGAAAAGCGGTTATTTTCCACGGCCCGATCTCGCGGTGGTCGTTGACGAACCTCCGGTTATAGTTTGCGTGAAAACACCTTGTCCCGGCTACGAGCACGAAGAGTCCGATTCCGAACGCCGCCGCTATGATCCACACGATAGCCCCCGCAGTCTTCTTCGGCTGTTGTCGCCGGCGTACTTCTAACTCTCCAGCCTCTAATGTATCGGCGGCGCATGGTTTGGACAAGATGCCTCCGCACAGTCCCTCGTTTCCGGAGAACGAAGATGGATGTAGGTTGGGGAATATCGAGCCAGTGTTCGGGATAGGACCGGTTAGGCGATTGTAGGACACGTTGAAGGTCTCCAATGTGGTGCAGTTTTCGAAATTGGAGGGAATCGTCCCGGTGAGGAGGTTGTGGGAGAGGTCAACAGCGGTTATCGCCGGCAACGCTGATATCTCCCAGGGGATTATTCCGGTGAGCGAGTTGCTGCTTAAATTTAAGGATAGAAGCTTCTCGCAATGACCAATGTCCCAGGGGATTGTACTGGTGAGAGAGTTTCCTTGCAGTTCGATTCTGTACACACTTTGGCAACCGATAAAGTCGGGGACTTTCCCGACGATTTTGGACCTACTGGCGGAGAATATCTGAAGATTCGGTGCATTCCAGATATTTGTTGGAAGAGCGCTGTGGAATGAGTTTCCTGAGATGTTGAGGTACTGTAGCTCTGGTGCATTGCCGAGATCTAGAGGGATTGTGCCGGTTAAGTTGTTGTTGCTTATGTCCATGAATGTTAGGTTCTTCAGGAGGCCAAAACCGCTTGGGATTGACTCGTTGAGTTGATTGTTTTGAATTCTGAACCTTGCCAGTGAGGTGCAGTTAGCGAGTGAAGGTGGGATTTTGTCGATGAAGTTGTTAGAGAAGAGTATGAGCTTGAAAAGCTCATTTCCTTGACAAAGATTTGGTGGGATTGGACCAGTAAGCGAGTTGGATGACACATCGAGCCATTGTAATTTTCCGTTGGAGCCCAGATTTTGAGGGAGAATTCCGGTAAGCGAATTGTCCCACAGTGATAGTGTGTCCATGTTTGGAAGCTCACCAATTCCTTGTGGTATTTCTCCGGTTAATTCATTCTTCATCAGGCTCAATCTGGTTAGCTCTTTTAAAGAAGATAAACCTTCTGGAATAATGCCTGATAATCCATTATCTGACAAATCAAAAATCTTCAGAGCTTTTAAGTTCGCAAAACTTACTGGGATTTCGCCTGTTAAATTGTTCGAGAAAAGCAGTAAGTGCTCCAGCTTTGTTAAGTTTCCAATTCCTTGAGGGAGCTCACCGGAGAGGCTGCAATTCGAGATGTCCATGTACTGAAGATTAGTTAACAATGCAAACTCCTCCGGTACTCTTGAGAACATGATATTGTATCCGATCTCCATGCGCTCGAGCTGGCTCAAGAATCCTAATTGTGGTGGCAGTGGCCCTTGAAGTTGATTCCCAGCTAAGTTAAGAAACTTCAATCTCGGAAAAGTCCCATAGCTCATCGGAATCTCTCCATCGAAGTAACTACCACCGAGGTTGAGGTGCTCCAAATAGTGTAGAAAGATCAATTCTTTTGGTAGTGGTCCAGTGAAGCTGTTGCTATATGCATTGAAGTGTCTCAGGAACTTGAGCTTGGAAATCCCAGGTGGGAAAGTTGAGTTGAAGAGGTTATGGCTTATATCAAGTGTCCTAATGTCAGTTAGTTCAAAAATGGTTTGTGGGAATTGACCATCAAACGAATTTCTGCTCAAATTCAGGTGAAGTAAGCTCTTCAAGTATCGGATTTCCGCTGGAATAATACCTGAGAGATTTCGCTGGGAAAGATTAAGTGATGTGACTTGACCTGTTTTTGGATTGCATTTGACACCAACCCATGAACACCAAATTGGCTCTTGTGAATCAGACTTGGGGAAGCTAGGAGTTAGGTCCCATTCCTGGAATGTGTCAAGCGGATCTTTTAACGAGAGCTTCAAAGAGAGGAGAGCACGAAGTTGTAGAGGCAAGGCTGTAGCAGAAAGCACTAACCATGGTCTATAGAAGAAAATGAATGTGAAGAGAAAGAAGAGAAAATGAGGTTTCATGGTTACCTAGGATATGGAGATTTTGGTTGAGAGATGAGCAAGGCTAAGAGAAGCAAATTTAAGGGAAGGCTGGTTTTGATGAGCAGCGATGATGATGCTTTTTTTGAGTGCTGAGCACTGAGAGTGTTTCATGATCAATGATTATTTGCTGGAGAAATGAGACAGAGAGAGAAAGAAGAGAGGGAAAGAGTAACTACTACTGCCAAGAGTCTCATCCCTTGCTGTTTGGTGTGTTAATAAGCCTCTGTGTCACTCTACACTACACTACAGTTCCACCATCTTTCTCTTTAGTAAGTATTTCTCCTTTGTCTGCTCTCCCACATACTTTTGGTTTTCTTGGTTTCTTTTCCCTTCTTTTTGTTTTCACTTTTCATCATTCCTTGTTTGCTTTATCAGAATTTTTATTTTTCTCTTTATAAATTTGGAGTGTAACAGTATTTGTGTCTCACAGGATCCAAGAAAGTCATTTCAATTTCCCACCAATTTCTCAAGGACCAAACATATTTTTAAAGTGTTTCACCAACATTCTCCACTGTGGAGTTTCCAGGTGAACCCTGACAGAGGCTAGCCTCGTGGACCACCATCCCATACATACACTACCTTCTTCTGAGAACACGTATCTCTACAGTCCACGAACAGTGCCAATTTTCCTCCTTCCTTAGGCTTAATCATTGTTCAAACACCCTAATTGGGAAATTGATTTCATCTCAACATTCTTCAAGATTTCAACTTTTGTAAAAAAAGAAAAACCATTTTCATTTACTACCATTTCAAAGCACGCTCATCCTGAATAGGCCAATACAATTATAGCACCTGTAAGAGAATAGTGGCTCGTCAGAACCCAGAAGACCCATCTTTGTCATGCTATTTCACGCTCTTTTTTCACCTTGGGATCATAAATATTTAACCACTGGTCGCAGGTAACTACAGAGTGTAATTCATTCATTCATAACATATACGTACATTAGGACACTGCACAAGACATATTATATTCTCCAAACAAGATCCTGTGTCATTAATGTCCAATTAATACACCTTAATGTATACTATTATCATATCTTGTGAGGCCATGCTTTCATTGCCTGGTTTGACTTTGTGAAAAGGATTGAACATGCTTATCATTTACTTTGTTTGTTATTATCCTTTGTCCAAAGCATTCCTTAAGATAACGACAAAGTTGGCAGGACGTAATCATCTTCTTTTGTATCATCGGTATATTAACTTAGAAGTGAATCATCACAATACATCCGGCCAACATCTTTTCCCCAACTTTTACAATGATTCAATAGTACCGTACCCATTTCTTGATTTTGCTTCAAATTTGGCTTATCCAACTTGATATGTTAAGTTGAAAGTTAGTTGGATTATGGTAAAACTTCATTTTTGCTTATTTACTTTATCTGATCTAAACTGATAACACTAGAGATTATGTAAAATTATATACGAAAGATCCTTGAACAAGCAAAATGCTTGTGTACCATCATTTGGGGTAGGTAAAATACATTGGAACTATGATGGTTCCCAAGGCATTTGTTGTTAGTAGAAGAGCACATACTTCTTGTACCTTGCAATTTAAGTTTCTAGTATCATTATGCACTTCATTATATCATCCATTATATGAATGATGCATTTTTTAGTTTGGGATATAATGTTTTTATATCCACTAAGTAAGCCAATAGGTCGGATAAAGTCGATAACATTCTAAAACCATACGGTTCGAATTCAGCCAAATATGTGATCAACAAATTTAATATAATCCCAATAGATGAAAATAATTGGCTTCTTTTTCCAAATATTTTTTTATAATATTATATCTATTTTTGCGATTAAATAAGTAAAAAGCTATCCCTATATTTTCTTTTTATTAAAAAAATAAAAGGAAGGGGACAGAACATATCAGGAAAGGAAAGAAACAAAGTGTTTTGGGCAGTCCTAGGAAGAAATGTACTTAACGTGGTACTATACTATACTCGTCTCCCGCGAGGGCATTATAGAACTTTCAATCAACATAATCTTCTAATTTTTACCTATTTTAAAATATTTTATATTTTAAAATAAATTAAAAAATATGAAAGAGTGGAGGGAAAGTACCAAAACGTCCATGGTATGAACACAAATTCACTTGTATCGTATGTATGATGTTATGTATATATTATCAAAAAGGAAGAGGTGGAGTGGGACACAGCGGGGAGTGATAATGTGTGGGACCCAACAATTCAGCTTTTTGTCTCCTTAATACCCTTCACTTGGATTTAGCAACTGCAGGCGGTCAATAATACCAATTATTTGAAAAAAGGAATAAAATTGTCTTTTGTTTTTATTTTAATAAATAATAATAACAATTTGAAAGTAACTTGGCACGTGTCTAGTCATGCCTCCTCGCGTGCGTGATGCGCGTGACCCCACAATTAGAAGCATGGATGATGATGATGATCATCAAAGAAGAAGGAATGAAGGAGCATGATGAATGATGAGGGCGTGCTCCATCTCACGCGTGATTTTGTCCCAATTCCCGCTCTCAGCGCTTCTTGCCTTTCTTTTTGACGGTTTTACCCTTTTTTTTTTCTTTTTTTTTTCAATTTTAAAAAATTTAATAATAGTACTTATAATTAATTATAAGTACTATTATTAATTGATGGAAGTTCTTAATTCGAATGAATCACTAATCTATCTTAAATGCAATTAAGAGAAAAGGACTTGGTGTTCTTTTAATTTTATAAGTTATAAAGATCATTTTATTATTTTAGATTAATTAAAAAATACTTTATTGTAATTAAAATTTTTAAATTTTTTATTAAGTTCATATCAAATTAACTAAAATAAAAATTATTATTAAAATTAGATTATGAAATTTTAATTAAAATAATTTATAAGACATATAAATTTTAAGATTTATTAGACACTTTATTTGATCATATTTTTTAAAATATGTTTTTTCATTAAGTTTATATCAAAGCAACTATAATAAAAATTATTATTAGAATCAAATTACAATTTGATTAAAATAATTTATGAAACATTTTAAATTACTTTTAATTTTATCTTAAATGTATATAATCATATTTTTTGAAAATGCAATAAAAAAGCATTGTTAATATAAATTTGATATGTACCTTACATACAGTAGTTGTTATTGTCCCACCCTAACAATTGTCTTTGTGCCATGTTCCAATATTGAGAAAAAGGAAAGCTGCTTCCTCTAGGCATGCAAATGCAGACATTACCAAAACAATGCCAATGATTTTTGTGCCATTCTAGATCATATCCCCAAAAATGCTTCCTTCTCAATAAGCCACTTTTTGGGATTTTTGATCTTCCAAGAAAAAAGGGAGGGGTTTGAAAAAATCAATAATTAAAAAAAAAGGAAATAATAGTGGTCCTAAAATGAATCTATACACATATTCAAAGCAATATAGTCTTGTAACATCCTCGACTTGGACCACACTCTTTTATATACATTTGATCCGACACAAAGTCATACCGAATATTCAAATTTGACATTTTTAAAACCTGATTAATTATAATAAGTTGCAAATCTACTTAATTGGAAGCAGAAAAGGAACGTCGAACACTCATCATCCTATCTTGTAAGCTTGTGGAATGGATTTGATATAAAGTTTGAGAACCTCTCGAGATTTTCCTGATATACAATCGAGTTCGAGTAGGAAATTTAGTGCCTATGGATACTCCATTGTCATAAAGAAGTGTCATTTTTTTTTCTTTTTGTTATATATTAAGTATCTTAATTTTGTCGGACTAATCATAAGTTCTTAAGACCTCACTTTTAGAGTTCCAGAAGAGGTAAATTTGGAACTCTAATATTCTTCAGGTTTTTACATAACTTGTACACTTTTACATGCAAGGAATTGTCACATACTGATTGATCGGCTGCTGATTAATCACTACTTTCTCAGTCAGCATCAGGTTCTTACGAGCCCCAAGTTTTCAGTAGTTCCACACTCCTACATTGCCGCTGGAAGCGAGACGTCAACAATTAAACCGACCTATGAGCATTCCCAGAGAGCTAAAGGATCATCAACAGAAAAAATTCCCTCTCTCTTCCTTAAAATTTATTTTACAAGTTAGAAAGTTTGTGAGAGAGTTTTGAAAATAGTCTCTCTATTAATTAAAAGTAAAGTTGCGTATTATTAGATCTTTTCAAATTCAGCGTATAAACGAAATTCATACTGAATGTTTATGTTATTTTTGTTCTAATAATTGACTAGTTTGGGATGACTTTTATTTAATTTAATTGTTAATTGTTAATTTTTTAAAAAATTGTAAATATTTCAAAAATTACCTTTTATTAATTAAAAATAAAATTACATATTCTTTAACTTTTTCTGACCCTATATTTTAGCAGAATTCTTAGGTTGTTGTCAATTTTCAAAGAAATCATTTGACTACAAAGCTCCTACTGTTCGTGAACAACGACATGTGAGACTGAGTAGGGTTAATCTATAACCCTACAGCAGATAAGTGACTACACTTACTTCTACGTTTGGATGTTCATGTTTCGACTTTCGAGTTTTAATGCTCCCGAGTGTTGCAGTCTCGACCTGTGTGTACGAAAGTGTAAGTGACAATCAATCACAAGTTGTATAGATTTGAAGCCACAGATTTTCCTTCCAAGGCCAACCAAGAAACTCTTGTTCTATTATTTAGCCAGTCACTCTGTTCCTTTAGCTTATTCCCACGAGATGTGTCCAACAATATAGCAGAAAACGAACCAATTTGTAAGCTGACAAAAGTTGAAAGCATGTTTGACGAGTAGGAGGACAGAGTGATCAAAGATGATGTAATAGAAAGGTAGTGAGAGCAAAGATGAGGGTTCCACATGAGAATGATGAAGGAATTGACCAAAACCCTAAAATACCATGGACAAAAATTTTCTATAAAAATTAGAAATGGAAAATTTTAAAGTGTATTTCAACATTTTATAGAATAGCCTTAAACAATTCGATCGAGTCTGTCATACAGAGCTTGACTAATATGAAGTATTCGGTTGATATAATTTACAGGTCATTGCATCAATTCGAAGATTTATTTAATGTATATCCAAATGATAGTAACTACGAATTTTTCTATTTAAAAAAAAAATTCAACAGGCGTTACATTTCAAATGTGTATTAAATAAATTATCGAATACATGTAATAACTCATAAATCATGTATCATGTAAATTTAAGTATTTTATCGTGATCTAAGCTGCAATTACTCATCATACCCCTAAATTTCGATCTCTTAGCTTTTAAAGGTTCTCAAAAAGAGACTGATTTCACAGGTTAGGGAGGCAACAGTGACCCACAGTTCAGCTTATCGTTTTCACAGGAAATAGTGTGATGGACACTACACAACAGTCCTTAGTGTTTGACTTCACAGTCACAGTTGACTAACGACTATGCACCTCTTTTGTTATTATGATTTATTTTCTTCAATTCCCATTATAGCGTATATTATCTCATCATTGTTAGTGTTAGTGGAGAACAAAATTATTAGGGTTTGAAGGTGAGTGAAATGGGCATGTGAGTGACCTCTTCTAAGTCAAAGACTAAACATAGACTTAAACACATCAACAAGTTCAGTCTATGATATATTATCATCCTAAGATGCTCTTTTAACGGATGTTATGCTAAGGAAAGTTTTTCAATTCTTGGCTTTAGTTTATATATATTTCAAGTTTCATTCCAACTATTATGGGTTTGACCTAATAATAGGGACATAGAGCATGTCTTCATTTATATTTTTTCAATGTTTTCAAAACCGAACCGAAAGTTAAGTCAACAAGATAAGAGATTTAAAGTTTAAAAGGTTCAACTGGTATTAGACAATTATAAAATCGGTTAAAGTTTGAATAAAATTGAAGAATTTAAAAAATAATTGAAAAAGATTATTTTTAATTTAAAAAATGATTGAAAAAGATTAATCTTATTCATTGAAATTTTTAATGCTTAATTAAAAAAAGCCATAAAATAAAAAAATAATTGATTTATTTTAGTTTATAAAAGCTGATTAGTTTAGGAAAATTAGCTGATTAATTGATAAACTAATCAATTTTTAACAATAAAAATTATTAAACTAAATCAAATCAAAAATTGAAAATCAAACCAAAAACTTGACCGAATAATGAGTTTGTGTTAATTTCTACTTATTTTCAACTAATATATTATCCCATGTTCATCAACTAAAAAAATTTGTTTTATAAAATCTTGAAAATAAAATCCTACATGTTTTTAGATTGAAAATATGATATAATTCTAATAAAGAAAATAGTAAAAAATAGTGAATTAAGTTCAATTAAACCTCTTTATTAAGTTACTTTTCTATATGTTAGAAAAGAATTATTCATATCATTTTATTAGCTTATAACAATTCAGATCAATTGAAGTGACCAATAGTATATGGGGAGCTATCAAAATACAGTGCATATGGCCCTCTTGAGAAATCACACTCCCTCATGTTATTCATTGGCTCTCCTCTTAAAGAAATGAGATCAAATCATCTATTTCACTTTTACTATTCCTGTTATATTCCAACTCATCTTATCCATAAACAATTCATATGAAAGAAGTGGAATGTTAGGCGTTTCAACTCTAAACAAAAACCCTTATTTCCGACACTATAGCAAGCATTTGTGAACTTATAAGAGTGGTAGGCACAACTTGAAAAGATCAATTTATTGTACTTAGCTTTCAAGGTTCTCTAGCTTTTTATTCTAAGTAGAGTTATATATTTAAGTTTTCTCGTGTAGAAAGGTTGCCCTCTATGAACGTTGTGTTTTGTTATCTCATGTTTTATTAACGAATTTCTCCTTTACTTCTTAAAAAAAACAATTCAGATCAAGTTGTTTGGAGTGAATCTCTTAAACTCAAACTCAATTTAAAATTTAATCAACTGATTTTGGGTCGAGTCCAACTCGAATTACAATATTAACTCTGATTGCCCTTTCATAATCATAGAGAATGTTTTTATTTAAATACTCCTATAAATAAATAAATAATGATCGATAAAAAGAGAAAAATGATCTTACTTACTCATCATCAAATAGCTCCAATCGACTCGACTCTAATCCTAAATTGAAATAACCATACGGTAACTTCACTTATTGACAAAGATAAAAAGCTTCATAGGCTAATTGGAGAGTCACTTTGTTTGAGCATGATGAACAATTAGACAAAATTAACAAGTCCTTTTTGGTGATTTGGAAAAGTAAAGAGGATAATTAAGAGGTGCATGTGATCAAAGGGACTATTACAATAATCACTCACACATTTGAAAGGATTTAAGCAAAAGAATAACAAAAAGCTTTGTTTGCACAAAGGGTCCCATAATCATCATTAAATCTCATCTTCTCTCATTTGTTAGTACCTAAAAAAGAGATGCTTTGATAAGAAGACATAAGATAGAGAGACAAAGAAAGCTTGCACCACCACTTACTTTGAGAAACTTAATAGGATAAAAAATGGGGTTAATTACTAAAAAAAATTAAAATTTTCTTAATTTTACAATATTAGTCTTAATTTTTAAAAAATGACAATAAAATATTTTAATTCTTAATTCTTAATGAAAATAATCCGATGTTAAATTTTTCATTAATGTGGATAACATGACGAATTACGTTATATTAGTATTTATTTTACGTGGTTGTCATATATTTTATTTGTATCACTATGAATTTTATTATTTAATAAATTAAAAATATCAAAAATCTTAAAATTATTACGAAGTAGTGTATAATTATTTTTAAGTTTTTTTATATTTTTAGTTTATTAAATAATAAAATTCATACGTGGCATACAATATGTAACAACTATGTAAAAAAATTGTTAATTTAACGTAGCTCATCATGTTATTTATATTAATGGAAAATTTTACGTCGAATCATTTTTATTAAAAAATAAAAATTAGAATATTTTAGTGTCATTTTTAAAATTTAGGTTATTATTACAAAATTAAGTAAATTTTAAGATTTTTTTTTACAATTAACCCTAAAATATATATAAAAAGGTAAAAATCTCAAACAATTTAGACCTTCCAATTCCAAGCCAAAAGCAATAAATAACAAATTTCTTTATGATGGTGATAGCAAAAATGGGTGTAGATTAAGGAATGAAATCAACTGTTTTGATCTATCTCGTGTCATTCTATCTCGTTCATACTTTTTTTTTAGTCCTACATAAATGTGTAGATGAGATAAGTAAGTGTGATCAAGTGATTTGTTTTGTTTCGTAGATTAATGTGTCATAAAGAGCTCATGTAAACTTTAATGTGCTTATATCACACTTTCATATTCAAGGGCATGACACTGAAGCTTTCTACAGACGAAAAGCCCTGGATCTCCAATACAGATTGATTTGAACTCGTTATTTATCTCTAATTTATTCAAAATACGTAATTTATAAATTATTTTATATATCTGTTAATTTATTAAATGTGTAATAATTTAAAGGGTATTATAAGATTTAATCGTGAGAGATGAGAATTATTAGAACACCAAGTTGGTAAAATATGCAAAAAATGCAAGACATATTAAACTTGGAACAACAGATAAAATTACTCTTTTGTAACTATAAGATTATATGATCAAATCACGAAAACAGTCTTTTTATACAAATGTAAAGGAAAAATTACGTACATTATAACCTTTTCCAAACTTTCCTAACGCGAAGAGTTTTGTGCATCGGATACGTTGACTTTTTCATTTTTTAACATATCATTCCTTATTTTTTTGAGATAATTTTTTTATTCCATAAAACTCAAAGTCATTCTTATTTAAGTTGCACCTTAATAAATTTTTAATATATGAAATAATTTACAAATTACACAAATTAAATAAATTTGATGACAACTTTACTGGCCTATGGCTATTCCTGCATTTTGAAGCATGAAAGGCTTGGCTTGACCAACTAACCTAATCCACTAGGAATCCACACCCTGCAACTGTATCTCCACTACGAGTCCTACCTCTTAAGCAAAGCTCAAACAAAACCATCATTTCGTTTTAGAAGATGGAAGCCAACTTTATGTTCGTGTGTTTGTTGTTGAATACTTTTGTCTAAACTTCAATGATAATACTCTAGTCTACATCTTAATCATAAGCTCCGAGTAACGTTTCCTTGCCTTTTCCTTTACCAGGCTTTCAAACTCCATGTAGTTTTTCTCCTCCTCCCTCTACCTTACTTTACCAAGCTTTCAAAGCTTATAATTACCAGGTGACCCTCTTTCAGTAACACTGGAGTACAACCCAAACACCCGTGGGTATCCTATGAATCATCACCTTGTCCTTTAGATGGCCCTCTCTTTTTTTCATCACTATTGTTTCTGCTTAAAGCTTCTCAAGTTGGTCTGCTAAATTTGCTCAATTTCTCACCTACCAACTCTGTTGATTCCCTTTTGTTACATCTCTGAAATTACTGTAGCTGGGGCCATTGACTAGAACCCATTATGATGACTATTATGACCGTTTCAACCATCACCACCTTTCTATGCTAAAGATATGAAGTCTTTAGAGTCTAGAAACCTTGGTAGTTGGTACAAGAAAATACTCATTTCATGAAAACCAAAAGAATTTGCAAGAGCAGAGAATAAAGTCTCAAGTGAAATGTTTGGCTTACTGTTATCTTGGAGGTCTTCCCATGAATGGACCGATTTGTAATAGTTCTTCCAAGAGAAGTAGACATGCTGGAGTTGAGAGATAATGAAAATATAACGATGGTGTTGTATATTACTTACGAGAGTAGAAGGAATCAGACCCTGTAATGAAATGTTAAAAGGGTATCCTCAAAATATTACTCATAAACGGTCATTTAAAATTCGATATATCGAAATTAGTCCTCATCCACGCACAACATTCAAGTTAAATTCTCATTTTCCAGCGTTAAGTTCGAGAATCTAATTGCATATCTAGATTTCAAAGGCAGCTAAATAGGATATGCAGTTAGTCATCTTGCAAAAACTCCTATCAAGCCTATAGAGTGTAAGCCATCTTCATGCTGCTTTATTAACAAATAAACGGCTTTCGGTTCTGTTGTGCTCGTCTAGCCGATCTGCATCAGAAACTTACTGGTTCTAATGGTTTTAGCTTATGAAAATGACAAAGGAAAAAACAATCTCAGTCGAATATAATTTCACCTTCAAAAGTTGTAGGTAACAGTCCATTCTTCAGTCCACATGATCACGAAAGCGGATAATTCTCTTGATGAATGACCTCTCGTGACGATAGCTATTTTCATCAAAATCAGGAGTGACAATCACTTTAAATTGGAAAAGAGAACTTGCTGCGAAAGAAGATTACTTACATGATGAGAGATGACATGCTGAAGCAAGAGAACCCAATGCAGAAATGAACTAAAAATGTTGGCCAGAAATTTTCATGATCCAGAAACATTCTCTCCGAAATGAATGTAACTACTCCTGAAAGCAACAGAATTGTCCAACCAGATGGCAAGCAGCTTGCAAAAGAAAATGCAGAAGACTCCTAAGGAAACAAATCATGTTAACATAAGGTTCCATGTATACCCAAGATATAGACAAGGGTCAATCAAAACCAACCTGAAAATAATGCTTGATGAAGACTGCAGAGTATGCTATTCTCAAAATCATATCTTTGCAACAGTTAAGGAAAGAAGAATGATTGAGATTAATTACTTATTTAAGTCATTCCTCTTATAACCATGTTTCTTACTTTGTGATAAGAACCAATAATATACCATATGAACTTTGTAAACACTGCATTCAGCAATTAAATATGCCTAAAAACAAAATTATCTTCACATACTATGAGTAGCATAACCTTGGGTGTAAAAGGATTATAATCCATTGCAAAGACTTCAGTTCTCATACAATGATGGTCCAAGAATCCACAACATAAAAGTAAGGATACTTAAAGAATTCGCCAGAATCAAGCCAACTGCACCAGCTGACCTTATAAGAAGGACATTTAGAACTACGTATACCATGGAGAACAAGAGCAATGAATCATTCGAGCGTTTGAGTTGGTGCTCATTTGCAACAGCATGCAGAAACGCCTCAGAAGTTCCTACGTAGAATCAAACTCAGGTAAAAGTTTTTCCAGCATTATCAGAATGTTGGAAGTGTAACATGCATTCTCTACACCAAATGGGTAGAGATGACTATCAATTTTTTTTTGGCACTGTGAAATGGTGTGTGTGTGCATATTGATGTGGATGGTTGAATAATATGTTATGCAATATAAAAATATATATCACGGCTTTCAGGGTGTAATAGATTTTAGCCTCTATTAGATGTAGCTAGCAAGTAAATCATACATCTTGGAGAGCTATAGTCTTACTAACCATTCATGGCCAAAACAATGATATAAAGGCAATAATACCGGAGGGCTAGCGGTGCTTCTCCATCACTCCATTTCTGGCCATATAATATTCTTACAAGGGAGTAAGAGTAACTTGGACCAAATGCCATAAATACAAGACCTAACATCAAAGAGAAAGTAAGTCCTTAGGAAACAACATTTGATCACATGCAGTGTTCAATTTTCAGTGATGCGGGAGAGGGGAGAGATGAACATAGTTGGCACATAAGAAATCTTCCCACTTTCACTACCTTGACATATATATCAAAATACAGTTCTGCAAGATGGAAAAACAATGTTAAATTTGAAAGCAAAGTGAAGAAGTGCATGAATGACCATACCTAGTAGCAAAACAAGTTTCAAGGCCTCTGTTAAGCAGCTTCCCAACTTTCTGCTTTTGTCTGAATATTGTCCTGTCAAGCAAAAGCAAACGTTGTGATTTCTGGAAGATGATGGAGTTCGATAACTATACGCAGAAATGCTTTTCATTCCAGATGAAAAAAAACAAAGTATTTTCCATTTAGAATAGATGACAAAAGCACCTTCTAATCTTTTACCATCCTCAAAGAGGAAACGGAAAGTTCCACTCTTTTCTAAGTCAATTCTCTTGGACACACAACATAAGCCAGTAGCAATACCCATAAGTACAACAGTATTAAATACCTTCATCAATTGCAACACAATGGACAAACTATAAGCCAGTACATGTCCCTATTGACTCAATATCATCTTGACGCACAATGTTAGACTGACTCAATATCGTCTTGACACACAACAGCCCACACAAGATGCTGCATATGGTGATCAGAAGAAAATGAATGGTATTTCTTCCGTGATAATACATCCTATAGTTTAATAAAACCAAAAAACTGTCCAGAGAACAATGAAGGAACGAGATAGACCTGAAGCAGACCTGGCAAATGTTGCATATGAACTCTCTTCAAAGGGAAGAAACACCATCCTCACCACCAGGCTCCCTGGAAATCATATTTAACAGTTATAACTTGTTCAAAAACTCATGTACAAGATCAACATCATCCATCCAACTTATTAAAAAACACAATAATGATTGGATTCAATGTCGACACTGTGATCAGGGAATTGTCACTATAGTCTGCAAGTCATAGAATATAGTCCAGTCACATACCTAATTTATCAACAAGACCATATACAGCTTGGTTATATGGTGTATCCAACCATACAAGGACCATTTTTTCACCTTCCTGGAGTATTAGCTTCCGAAATGATTGAAAAGTAAAGAGCATACACATGCTTGAAAGTTGCTTATCATAATCCATAATAGTTTCCAATCTGTGAAAAAGCTTAGTGTCAATGGGAAAAGGAACACTAATGTGCATGTATCTATGATCAGCAAAATTAAACTAAAGAAGTTAACACCACTAGTTTACAATTTAAGACACTAACAAGCTAAGCAGTTCAAAACAAGTAGAGCCATAAAAAAAATATATTTTGGGTTCAGTCATATCTTGGATAGGTTTCCAATCTGGGAACTGGGTTCAGGCTAAATTTCACATCCTGCATTAGAAACTTGGAAGTTCCAAGTACCCATTCAAGAAGGCAGGTTTATGGTGTATAAAAGCCCACCAGGATTCTTATAGTTAAGTTAACCAAATTTCTTCCCCCATTTTCATTCCACTGTAGAGGGGTCCAGGAGTGAGAGTCAAACATAATGATCAGAACAGAAGTGGGCTGCACAAGAGAAAAGGAAACCATACCTGAAAGGGAAAAGATCGTAACTTTGAAAAGTAGTAGAGAGGAGAAAATAACTCCAATATCCTACAAACAAGCAAAAACCATAGGCTGTTTGTGAAAGTGCAAAAGCAATCACCTTCTCCTGCAAATGTAACCACAAGTTTTCATCAAGCATTTATAAGTGGAGGTTTTTAAAAGGTTAATGATTTAGGATCAAGAAATGGACTGGGATTCAGCAGTTACTATTTCAAAATTATGTCTATTTCCAAATATATGTACCAATAAAGTAAACAGAGCCAAGTTTTGTCGACAGCATCTTCAAATGGTTCTTCCTATATCTTCCAGAAGGAGAAGGAAACCAAATATGTAAAAGACAAGAAAGGGTATTAACAAGAGCAAATGGTGTTATCTTGCAGTATTTCTAGGAAAAAAGAAAGTTTCCTCTAACATCCCAGCGTGCTGATCTCCAACCCATGTACATAGTAAAACTTGCAGCAAACATAATCAAGGCTGAGAAACAGGGACTCCAAATTAACATAACATTTGACCATCATGAAATCCAGAATGATTATAACAGCAAACTTGAGCATTTTATTGAGAATGCACATTTCTATCTCAATTGTGCCACTAGTTTGACCTCATCAAAATTGCATAATGCATAGATAACAAACCCATCAAAAAATTTTACCATGCTAGTATGCTTCACGATAAGTATGTACATTGTTAGACAACGAAAAAGAGTAGCTGCTGTTTCTACCACTAGGCGCAGTTTAAGTAGAAGCAAGTTCTGAGAAAGAATATATAAGGGTTCAGCCAATAGCTCCAATATACATGCACAACCTGCAATTTGAAGTGAACTGATATCAACATTACTGGAAGGAGAACAATAATAAAGTGAGTTAAATCATATTGTAATAGATCAAAGAACCCTGAAGTGGATAGCAATTTATTTATTCATTTATGAATGAAGAATAGCCAATTGAAATACTTATCAACAAGATCAGGTAATAAAACACAAATAGCTTGATGGGGAACTTAACAAACAAACAAGTTATCTGTATGGTTTTCTCTAAAAAATCAACTAAAAGCACCGATAAGGCATAAGTTGAGCGTGTATTCTTGTGACAATAGTATATTCTTGAGAAGTACTGAAAGAAACTTTTTACGTTGAGAGCCACAAATTAGATGTCTACAAGTAATCAGAGACATGAGTGATAATCAAAGAGCATGAGAAGACAGAAAACCACAATAATTGAAGCACCAAAGCCAATGACAATGCGTTACCATTAATCAAGATAGCTTGAGCATACGGATCTGATGGACTTAAGCCTTGCCACCAGAAGACAAAAACGCATGCTGCAATTGTGATGACTATTCCCAAAGGGGGAGTCATCCAGGCCACTTTTAACAACTTAGTCCCATATTCTTTACTTGAAGAACCATGACTGCATCGTAAGATAAATATGAAACATAAGCATATCAAGGAGGTATAACACAATCACGTTTTCTTCAAGGAAATTAACTTGAAAATATTCTTAATTATCAGCAACTTTTCAGCATTTGTCCCATAAATGGCAGCACTTGGCATAGTTTACAACAGTTTAGTCTGCCCCCATAGCCTACACAATACTAAATTGCGGAGACGAGTAATCCTGCAGCGTCACTTATAGATGGCAAAGAGTATATGATGTAGGATTTATAGCAGAAGACAGTACGATTGAATGTCAGCCCTCATGCAAGCTCGTCGGAAGCCCTCCCGACTAAGAAACAAGACGCAGGTTACAAACAGATGGAACTGTACGGCGTAGAGCTGCATACGTCAGAGAGAAAATGGAAGTTCATCAATGGAGAAACAACTTAAAGGAGTAAGAATTACAAGGCTAAGAATGAACAATTGATTGGGATTAGATACCGCGTAGTCCTCTGCCGTAAGGTGCCTCACGATCCACGAATTGAATACAAATGGAATTCCTCTGGACAAGAACTGCGTAGCTAATCTCACCACCCCGCCACAACAATAATCATGGGATTAAGATTGGTAATCTCAATAAACGCAATAGAGACCAAATTACGAAGATAAAATAAAGAAGAAGGAGAGGAGAACTAACCCAGCAAATACTTGAAAGTGTGTGAGAGATTAACATGGCTGACGGGTTCAGGCTGTGCTACTGATTCCTTGGACATAATAACTCAAAAATAGATATCAGATTCTCGCGAACTAAAACCCTTCGAGATTGCAACTGTTGAGATTTGGAAATTCAGACTTCGAAGGTTGTTAAGACTTCGAACAGATGTCAACCACCTCTACGAACTCCTATAGTTTAGGTGAGAAGTACCCACTTCGATTTAACAATATACGGACAGTCTTCTGATTGCCCAGTTGTTAACTTGGAATCATTTGCGAGTTTTACTTGCTAAATTTGCAAGGCAGGTTCGATTTCGGTTTCAAAGCTTTAAACTTTAATACATATGTGGATCACTGTTAAATGGACGGGAGTCAACTTTTAAACGAACAGGAAACAGAATGACTGACGAGGAAAAGAGAAAGATGATGAAGAAGAATTGAGTATTGAATTACGCAATTGCGTATCTTAAATGAGTTGATTTGGAATTGATTTCAACAGGGTTTATTCGAAAATCTTAAATTTTCGAGGAAAAAATGTCTCATCAGAGTCTGCTGGCCTAGAGATGCATTTGCAAATAACTAGTCTTTGCCCAAAAACACCGGAGACTTGTGAACGAATCTGCACAGTTTTACATACCAAATTCTTGCCAAGGTAATTTAGCTGATCTTAGGAATGAGTCTTTAATTCTTTAGCAGACTACTAAAGCTATATGAACATCTAGAGACACGAGGGATCAGTATAATATTCAAGATCTGAAATATTTCTGATAGAATCAAGTACATATTGAACAAGTGCAAGAAGTCAATAGCTTCATCATACATGCATACAAGTTGAAACCTGAAATAGTCAAAAACTCGTCCCGATATAGGGGTTCCTACAGCATAGAAAACAAAACCAGGATAACACAACATAGAGTGATATCACAAAGTTCTGACGGATCAACAGTAAAACGGCATAGAGGAAGTGTTACAGAGTGATATCACAAAGTTCTGACGGATCAATGGTAACGGCATAGAGGAAGTGTATTGTTTCTCTTCCATGTTGCCCTTCTTGATAAACTTGCCTTGTAGCGAGGTTGTCCCCTTTCCACGAAGTCCTCTGTACTTCTTCTCAGCACACGTAAGTCCGCGAAGGTCCCTATTTGGGTCATTTCGGATTGCAGATCCAATTGATTCTTGGGTCATTTCGGATTGCATTGTGGGCAGCATCAACCACAATTACCTCAAAGTATTCGTATGTAGAACCCTGTATTAACCATACTTTGATCAGAAACATGCATATAGATATCAATTCCTTAAAAGTGTAAAAATAAGGTGAAAAAGCAACGGTTGAGAGCAATAGCATGACTTGGATCAGTTCCACTACAACGTTACAGAAAGGAGGGTACTGTTTGAGGCTACATAGTTCTTCATACAAACGATCCTTCTTACATTACAGGATCTAAGTAACAATAGATATACGCAACAGATAGTTCACCATCATTACTTCAATATGAGCATCAAGTGTTCATCTCTAATTATTGAAGCAGTCTATGATTAGGTAAAGTTCTACGAACCTCGCTGATCCAGTAAGAGTTAAGAACCTTAAGACCACCCAGTTTACGACCAGCACGTTCCTCTGCAACTGAACGCCGCTGCATTGGAATTTCAGCTGAGTCACACCCTGGTTGGTACGTTTCCCACACACAATACCTTTAGGAACAGGCCTTTTTCTTCCACCACGCTTCGCACGCGCACAATAAATTACATAACCTGAAAAGATTGTCAATTGGGTGCTTAATGAAACATGAATCAAGTGCACAATAACAAAGTGAACTGGAAACTATGAGATCATGACTTAGCAATGACACAAAAGTATAACAGCATTTAAGAATCAAGCAGGGATACCACAGTAAACCACACCTATAATTACTTTATGAGAGGCTAAGGGAAGGGTGGGAAAATTAATCACATTGGATAGGACATCAATGTTTTGAAATGCCACTAATCACTAAAACCAATGAAACACCAATATTGAGTGTGACACTCCAAATACTCTTAAACCACAATTATTCAAAATGTTTCCAAACATAATATTAATTACCAAAATCTTTATTAATGCCAAAAAAAGAATTTTCATCTGTTACAAAAGTATTTTATACAAACACAACTACCCAAACTGTCACATTAAAAAATATATACAATAAAACAACTTTACTCAATTTAATCTACTGGTCTCACCTAAACTCCACTCTGTTAATCCCTTGTACCAGAGTTATTAGAAATCTCTCTATTTCCCATAAAAAAAATAGTGACAAGCGATGAGTTACCTACTCAATAAAGATAATTGGCCGTATCCTTAAAATCAAATAACTCAATATATAAATATAAAAAAATAATCAAGTGATTAAAAAAATACATATAAGACTAAAATATACAACATTACTCAACCTATCCGAACAATTAACAAACATAGAAAATTTTATCAAAGCAATAATTAACACTAATATTATTTTATAATTGTCATTTACGTTTTATCTCATAATTAACTGAATTGCTTAGGCCCTACTTAACCTAATAGGCTTACATTCAATGGTTTACCAGCTCATCTCTACTCATCATAATTTCTCACTAAGTGGAAGTGTAATTAGATGTATAAATAACGGCAAAAGGTACCTCAATTCCCAATCTAATTTGGTGCTCCGGTACCATTCCATTACTTAGCCATCAGCACAAGATATCTCCAAGACTTGGGATATCTCGGCACCACTCTGGTACCTGGCCATCAACACAAGACATCCCTAGGAAGTCATTGCTTGCTTATATTTATACAACCCATCAGTCTATGATCATCAAATGTAGCCTATCCTAGGCAAGCCATATATTCACAATGTACACAATTTATTCACAACCTATTACAAGTCAGTCTCTATTCAATTAACACATTTTTTATGAAATAACAAGCGATACACTTCATGACACGTAACAAAATATAAAAGCGAAACACCTTGTACTTTGTTAATTACTTGTGAAATAAATAACTATAATTCATATATGTAACTATTAATTATTAATTTAATTAATGACTACTTCAAAATATGATAAGCTATAAAATAATTTATTAATAACAAAGCGATACACTACTCTAAGAGTGCATTTTAAGATTTTTCTTACGTGAATTTTAGATTCAACTAATTGATAGTCCAGTTTACTCCTTAATCTGACCTTCGGACTAGACGTTAAAAAAATTCTATTAGATTAATTTAAGAAAAATTTTCAACTCAATTACACATAATAATCCAACATTATTCCCTTTTTTATTTTATTCATAATTATAAAAATATATATCCTTACTAACATAACTACCATAATTACTAGAATGTCCTTGACTATTAAAAGTCATATTTTACCCTCATTTATTTCTATTAATACAATACTCTTTTTGGAAATAAATTCCACTTTTACCCTTAAATTTTTGCATTTCATATTTTGCCCCTTAATACAATTTCAATTTTTCAAATTTTTCTTCTTATTCATGCTCTCCTCTTCTCTTAACTCTTCTTTTTTTTCTCATTTTTCAACCACCTTTTCTCCATTTTTATCTTTTTTCACGACTTCAATTTATTGTCCCAAACAATCACAACATGAAATCCAACCATAAACTAGTGTAGGATGACTAAAAATCACAATAAAAGGCATAAAATTGATGTTGGAAAAGTTTTTAATCACAATAAAAGGCATAAAATTGATGTTGGAAAAGTTTTTACCTAAGTAATGTTTATGCTCTTCTAAGAAATTTTGGAGTTGTTAACCTCTACAATTTTCTCACAATTTACTGCAAAATAAACAAAATGAGGGAAAACATGAGAAAATGAAGAAAATAAGTTAATTTTCGTTGGTGTATAATTTTCCAACAGTTGGCTTCTATTTATACCCATTTGTTTAATTATTCTATATGATGGGTTAGTTGTTAAAATTGTCCTTTTGTTTTTTCTATTGTGGGCTTTATAGTTCTCTCTTCCTAAAAGAATTTTGCCCTCGAAATTAAATTACGTACCTAAGGATCCAAACAAATGAGGATACTGAAGTCAAACTTCGTCCTCTATCTCTCAAGTCACCTCTCTTGGATAAGGATGATGACTCTACAAAACTCGCACTATCGAAATATCTCGTCTCCTCATTTTCGTAATATCTCTATCCAATATCTCCACTAGATCATCTTTATAAATCATATCATTTGTAACTTCGATTTCAGGCCTTGATATAGTATAACTAGGATCCAATCGGTACCATCTCAATATCAACACATGAAACACTTCATAAATTTGTAATAACTCTAGTGGTAATGCTAATCTGTAAGCTAATGGCCCCACAAGTTATACAATTTCATATTACCCAATATATTTCAGACTCAACTTTCCTCTCCTACTAAACCTCAGAATTTTCCTCCAAGGTGGTACCCGTAGAAATATATATCTCCAACATTATACTCCATCTCTTGATAATGTTGATTGGCATAATTCTTTTGTCGATCTTGAGCTGCCTTCAAGCATTGCCTTATCATCTCTATTTTCTACATCGTCTCCTAAACCAACTCTAGTCTCTCTAACAATCTAGCATCCTCTATATCTCAACGTACCGAATCTCTACACCTCTTGTCATATAATACCTCAAATGGTGTCGTATCGATGCTAGAGTGATAACTATTATTATACGCAAACACCATCAAAGGTAGATACCTATTCCAATCACCCTCAAACTTCAGCACACAAGCTCTCATCATATCCTCCAATGTCTGAATCGTACGCTCCAACTGTCCATCCCACTGACAGCAAAATGCAGTACTTAAATTCAACCTAGTCCCCACAGTTGTCTATAAACTCATCCAAAACCGAGAAGTAAACTGTGAATCTCAATCTGACAATTAAACAATAGAACTATTTGTAACCTCACAATCTCATTAACATGCAACTTGGTAAGCTTGTCCAAGGAGTCTATCTGTTATACAAGTAAGAAATGAATTAATTTAGTCAGCTTATCCACAATCACCCAAACTAAATCATATTTACATCTGGTCCTCGACAACACTACTACAAAATCCATCAAGATTGTAAAGCCCACGATAGGAAAAACAAAGAGGCCAACCTTAACAACTAACCCAGCCTATGAAATAATTAAACAATAGGTTATAAATAAAAACCAGCAGCTGAAAAATTATACACTAACAAAAATCAAATTGTCTTCTTCATTTTCCTCTCCATTTTTTCAGCTAGTAAGTGTGTAAATGCACCATCTTTCTCCTGCATATGAAAATTTTCTTATGTGCTCCCTCATTTTGTTTATTTTGCAGCTAATTGCGAGAAAATTGTGGAGGTTATCAACCTCAATTTTACCTATATGCAGTTTATGTTTTTCTAAAGGATTTTAGGATTGTTAACTTCCACAATTTCTTTACAATTTGCTAAAAAACAAACAAAATGAGGGAACACATGAGAAAGTTTCACATAAAGGAGAAAGATAATACATTTACACATTTGTCAGCTGAAAAAATGGAAAGAAAAATGAAAACGACAAGTTAATTTATTTGTCGTATAATTTTCTAATTGTTGGCATCTATTGCTTCCATCTATACCCCTCCGTTTAATTATTTTATGCAATGAATTAGTTGTTAAAGTTAGGCTCTTTATTTTTCCTATTTGGGCTTTACATGTAGTAGTTAGACACAGCTTGAAAAGGAATCGAACCTACAAACAGAAGACAAAATCGAACCCATTTCAAGTATGCGAAGAAAAAGAAACAATACCTGCATACCCCAATGGGCGAGCCCTATCAGGGCGGGTAGGGCAAGTGACACGCACAATGGAAGGATGCTGGCAAGATTTCCAGCACCTCACCCCCTGCAAGAACCTCATTACATCTGATTGTTTCTTCCTCCATAGCTCAGATTCCCAGCACCTCACCTTCTGCAAGAACCTCATTACATCTGATTATTTCTTCCTCCATAACTCCGAAACGTACGTGTAAGCCGCTAATTTCACACCCTCAATTCAATCACTATCAAAACACACACTTTAACATCAAATCTCCCAAAACTACGATATGGGTTACAAATCATTCAACTGAATAGCGAAATCAGCAGCCATTTAATCGAATTTTCACCACCAAAAAGAAACATTAAAACCCCACTATCCCAAATTCACTATTCTAACAAAAATGTTCAATAATCACAAAATCTAAAGGACACCCAGCTATACACTAGTAGATGTAATGTAATTGAGATAAAAACTTAGAAGAAAAACTAAAAATCAAAACTTTCATACCCATTAGTAATGTTCCTTATCCCCAGCTACGGTTTCAGCCGAAGAGGGAAAATTGGGAGGAAGATTCTATGCATCAATTAGGGTTTTGGAAGGAACGAAATGACCGATTTACCCTCTTTTCTTACTGTGAATGGGCTGTAGACTATAAATGGGCCGCTCACTCGCTTTTACGAGTTCACGTGTTTTTGGGCCAGAGCTTCAGGCCTGATGCGTTGCTTTGTTTGGCATTACTATAAATTACTTTCTAAAAAATACTAGAGGACTTTTCACTTTTTTATTATTATAAAAAATCTCCAAAATTAATCTAACACGCTTTAAAAAAAAGAGAGAAATCTTATCTTTTAGATGCGTATTGGATAAATTTTCGAATTGACACAATAGCTTGTAGATCACTTCAACTTGTTACTCTAGACTAGACAAACCCTGTACGACAGACTCGATCGAGAAAGCGTAAGTAAGAAGAATCGAACACAGGACCTTTTAAATAAGAAGAATCGAACACAGGACCTTTTGGCCCTATTTCTTCAATTCCACCAACTCGATCACCCTTAGGAGCACTCGACCACCCCCTAAGGGGCATGTTCTTCACTTAATTGGACTAAAAAATTACATGTATAAATGCTCAGTTAATCTAATTTTGCATTATATATTATTACTTTTAACTTTTATATGTAAAAAGAGAGTACCTCTTTTTATATCATTCTCTATAAAATTGACTTTAAAATTAAAATTATCTAATGTATATTACAAATTGTTTGTCATCGGGAGAAGATCGTCTATACCATCAAGCGTGTGCCATCCTATTCCATTTTCTTTCGGCCACAAACTTTGTAATAAATAAATGGGATAAGGCAAAATTTGTGGCTAGTGAAGAACGCCTTAAGGATGGCACAGACGATCTCATGCCCTTATCATCAGGCTTAGCAAATTAAATCTTGCTTAGTATAGTTCTACTTCCCTAGAAATTAACGGGTTAAATTTTTAGTTGACGAGATTTTAGATCAGGTTAGGTTGGTTAGAAACTTGAACAATCTAAATTTTCTTTACGTTATTCTTGATTAATTTCTTAAGTTTATATCAATTTTATGTGTAAAACCGATGAAATTAGAGATTTCAACCAAGCTTAGACCACTTATTGAGAAGGTTGACTAGACCAACCATTGACAAGCCCACTTACTACTGCATCAACTCATTGCAAGCATCAATGTTTTAAAAACCGGACCGGACCGGCCGGTCCGACCGGAAAAGGTCTGAACCGGTCATTGGTCCGGTTCGGTTT
>JANQBM010000007.1:28260654-28276177 GCA_025594535.1 Erythroxylum domingense | reverse complement strand
TTTAAATAGCGTTGGAGAATTTGGAGCTTTTGACGATGATGAGACGCAACCTCCTTCAGAAATACAATTTTGATTTTCATTGTTATTTTAAGTTTTATATTGAACTTATATTTATTTATTTTTAGTTCATTAAATAATAATAAACATTGGTGTATTTTTCATTTCAATAAAATATTTTATTTTTATTTATTCTTACAAAATTTTCATCTTATTTATTATATTCCGGTTTGATAGCGGTTCACTACCGGTTGAACCTCTAAACCTTAAACCTTTCCTTCGACCGGTTCAATGTCCGGTCCGATTTTTAAAACATTGGCAAGCATATATACTTAGGCTCAACTAGGCTCGAGTTGGGCTAATAGCTTCTATTTGAGCTTAGACTCGAAATAGACAAGCTCGAGATTGAGTCCAATCGGGTTCATGCAATCTAAAACTTGACTAAATTTGATTCAATTTTTTTTAATTTTTAAATTAAAAACAAAAAAAGACATTGTTAAGTTAGGGTTGGGCATTGGTTGAGTCTTAGGTCACTTAACACTGAGATTTGGGTTGGGTCAGGTCGAACTTGAACTTGGACATGATTATTGACTATATATATATATAATCTTTGATCAACGGATTATGATGAGTGTATGACCCCAAAAAAATCGTTTGTTTCAAGAGGAAAAAAATACCTTTTCTTGTTCATATTTAACATAAACTGTCTCAATTATTAGTATTACGAAAATGGAAAAAGGAACTTGAAGAAGCAGAAGAAGAAGAAGAAGAAGAAACAACAACATAAAGGTCAGAACCTGACTACCTGAGGACGCAAGTACAGTAGGGATTTGGTTGGAGGATGAAATGGGACGTTTTTGTACTAGAAAACCAAATCTGACCATTGATGTTACTTTCAGATTCGAATAAAAACGACATTGTGGTCTTTGCATTTATGATATGAGACGAAGCAACGTTGAAGTTAGTTTCATGTCCTTGTTGCCATTTTCGTTCCTGTCCGAAGAACTGCGTCAATGATTTGTATGCGACTTCTTGTCTGGTTAGTTTGTTCATGTCCGTCTGCCTCGCAAGCCCCGCCATTTCTAATTTTAGGGTTTTCATATGACAATTTTTAATTCTTCAATTGTTTCTTTAAGGCAGGAATCTATAGTTATTATCTTTTAGATGCGTATTGAGAAAATCTTCAAATTGACATAATAGTCTGTAAATCACTAATCAAATATTTCACACTAGACAAATCCTGTATAACAAGTTTGATCGAAAAAGTGTAGATAAGGGGATTCGAACACATAACATTTTTGTCTCATACCTCCTATTCTATCAACTCGACAACCCGGGGCTACTAGTTTTTCACCATTTCAATTTCAGTCTTTTTTTCCTATAATATAATTTTTCATGATTTTTTTGTGATTTCATATTGTTGATTTATCAATTTGTTAGTTTAATTTCGAATTATTCTATTTTTAGTTCAAAATTAATTTAAAATTAAATGCAACTCAAATTAAAATGAGGCCATTTTATTAATTTTAATTAATTCTTCAATTATTAAATAAAATATTATAATTTTGTATTAATTAATTTGGAAAGACTTTTTCCATCCCAAAGACCAATTAATTCAATTTTGATAGTTAATTTTAAACGGAATCAAAATCATTATCTCTAAATTTACTTATCTTTGGCATGTAGTATTATTATTTTTGAGATAATATATTCAAAGTGTCTAATTTTTTGAATTATTTACAATTTAGTGTCAAATATTTTAAAATTTTAAATTTAATAACTAATTTCTTAATTTTTGAATAAATCAAGTTAAAATATTATTTTTGTTGTAACTAATAGATGAATATTCACGTGACATTTAATAGATACGCCACATTAACAAATATAACTTTTTTATTTAATTTATAGAAAATTTAAAAGGTTAGCAAAATTTTAGAAATTTTGACACTAAATTAAAAATAAAAGATTAAACACTTTTAAATATATTTTTTATAATCAATATGCATCCAATGCTTGTTTTGTTATAATTTATTTAAAGTACATAATTTATAAATTTTTGGTAAGTTGGAAAGGCAATCATTGCTTCTCTACTAGTTGAGAGTAAGGTTGTACACTATTGGATCTTTCAAGACTCTACCTATCAGCGAGATTCATATTAAGTATTGTTGTTGTTGGAAAGATAGTCATTGTATTTTTTTCTCACACGTAACAACAATAACAACAACAAAGAAAATTTAGTAAAAATTTCGTTAACACGCAGAATTTAAAGAGATTTAGTAGTACGTAACTTTACTTTTAATTAGTAGAGAGGCCATTTTTAATTTTTTTCTCATATGAGAAAAAAAAAGATGCTATTTTTAAGAAGATGTTAAGTGATAATTAACATCCTTATCTTAGGATTTATTTATAAACTATCTAATTAAAATATTACAATTAATGTTAGGTACATGACTCTAAAGTTGTTTACTTGTGAAGATAAAGACAATTAGTGTTCTTCTTGTAAGTTTCAGCTTAAATGGATAATACAGATATTATTTTAAAAAACGAAAGAGTCGAGTTTTCTCATTGGGTGATATTATCAAAGTGCAAATTTGGTTTTAGAAATAATTTAATAAATATTTAAAGAATTTGACAAAAACAATGATTGGCTAATATAAACAAAGTCAGATTTTTGAATCAATTGTTTCGTACATTAAAACGTTAAAAACGAAGGAAATGTGAAATTCTAATTCTGATGCCGTTTACGAGTTTCAACGATTTTGAATCTCTCGTGACCTTTACGGAAAGTGTTTCCCGACATAAGATTTAGGTCTTTTTACAATTTTCTCAATATATAAAACTTAACGGTTTAGAGAATTTTTATGCTTACGACTAATATATAAACAATTACAGGAGACCTTAATCTTTATATATACCTTCTATATCGGGCTTCCTTATCACAAGTTTGATATGGGTCCAGTCTACATTAATTGAGATCTATTTTTTACCGAAAATTTAACCCATTGATTTAGATCATTTATTGAGTCACTTTATTATCTTTATCGGGATCAAATTACGTAACTTAACTGATAATTTATTTAAAAATCAAATAATATAATTAAATATTGTCTTACTTCGTAAGAAAGGACAAAAATGTCCAACGTTTCTAACTTTTGACTTTTCTTATAAATGAAAAGTAATCTTATCTAAATGATAAATGAAAGAAAAATAAAAAAAATTTACTGAATAAATTGTTAAATATTATAATAATTCATAAATTATGTATTTTTTAAAATTTAGTTAATGAATAAAATATTTAAAATTAAAAATAAATTTAGTTTAACTAATATTTATAAATTTATTATATCTTCATCACGTGTTTCTAAATAAGATTTTTTGGTTTCTAAAACTAAAATTTATTCAACAAAAAGGTTTATTATTTTCTTTTTCCTCTTAAAAATGATTTGAATTAAAAAGAATAATAAATTTAAAATTGTCTAATTTTTAAAATTTGTAATTTAATAACCAACTTTTTAAAATTCGTACAAATAATTTCAAAACATTAGTTTTAATAACAGAGAAAGTTTATGTGCTATTTTTTAGAATTTTTGATCTAATTTATACAAAATTAAAAAAATCAATAACTAAATTGAAAATTTTAAAAAATTGACAATAAATTAAAAAAATTAAAAGATTAAACACTATTTATTTTATTATTATTTTTTTAAAAGATGATGAGTTTGATAACTTAAAATTATAACTTTTAATCTATTATATGAAAAGGTGCAACAACTTAGAATTAATTGTAATGAGTTAATGAACATATCAGTATTTGACTAAGTTCTTAAAATACATCGAAATGATCTCTTTCAAAGAGATGATTTTGAGAAAGAGTGCTGAGTGCCTTACCTTTTCTTTTTGAAAAGGGTGCCTTACCTTGGAAGTAATACTATCTTCAGTTTCACACTCCAACGCACGCTATGGCCACGTTCGGCAAACAGAGTATTATATTATATTATATTAGCAGTTAGATGATAATTAGTAAAATATCAATTAATTTAATAAGTGAATAACATCATCAATTTATTAAATATATTTAGTAAAATTAGTTATTTAATATTAATTGTTGATGTATAAAATTACTTATGAGGCCATGATTTAAAAAAAATTATAAGAGTATAAACATTATATTTCTTAATATTTCGTTGAATATTCTTATAAGAATTTAAATTTTAAATATTTAATTTTACAAAAATTAAGTTTATAATTTTAATAAAATATAATAATAATAATAATAATAATAATAATAATAATAATAATAATTGTTTAACGTTAAATTCTCTATTAATATAACATATTAGTATTTTTTATATAATACGTATGAATTTTATTATTCAATAAAATAAAAGATCTATAATTATAGTATGACACATATACGATATATAACGTAATTCAAAAATTATGAAAGGAGGATATAACTGATTTGTTACCTATTAATTTTTGACTGATCATCAAAAAAGCTCCTCTTATGAAGTTTTTAGAAATCAGCTTATTGGGGCTAAATAAGCTAACTAATAAGTCATTCACTAAATATATTGATAGCTTTTTAAGATGGTCAAAAAGTTAACTTTTAGTCAATAAACTAAAAAGCAGCTTATCAGTTGTTTGCCAAACATTGTTTTTATTTAATGCTAAATTAAGATTTTTCTTGATATATTAATTCCATTAAAGAGATTATTTTTGATAATTTAAATTGGAGTAAAACATATAAATTTATCTTGTAATCTTAAATATTTAGAAAAACTATGTGATCTTTAAAATTATATAAAAAAACGTTTTTTAATTTTCAATTTTTTAGAAAAATCTTTTGTTTTAGACTTTGGTTGAAAAATAGCAACAAAAGCACTCGTATTAGGAGCATCAAACGTGAATTAATCAAATGTAACTAATATGATAACTCAACTTGGCTCTTAAGTTTAACTTGAATTAATTAAATTTTATTTAAATTAATAATTTAAGATAATTATAATAAATAATTAGTTTGAGTCAGATTTAATTCATATAATTATAGTTTAAAAGTATGATAATTGTCTTGTAAATAATATTGGATTAGTTCACATATGATATTCATACCGTATGTTTTTGTTGTTTATTTTTTAATCGAAGTTTAAGAAGAAGAAATCTAAAAATATGTTATTTTCAACAAACTAACTTGAAACAAGTAGCCTTCTATACCTCTTACTTATAAGCCACACATAAATTGCTGAACAAGTAAAATTAATAACTACATACAAGACATTGATTTAAACTCATTGAGAAGTTCCAAATATTAACTCTTAGGTTAGGCTATTCATCACAAAAGAAAAAAATTCATAATTGACCCTTAGAAATTATATGCACATGAAACATAGTTGTTTGTAAATTTTCCAATAAATAGTTTCAAATTGTTTTGTATAGTCTGATTGGAATGTTTAGGGTGACAATGGATCGGATTGAGCTTGAGTTTCTTGTCGAGTTTGAGTGGCTCAAAGTTCGATTGAATTTGTTTAAATACTTTTTATTTTTAAAAATTAAAAATAACATTATTTTTATCAAAAAAATTTGAACTTCAGGTCGAGCTTGACTGAACAATTCGACTCCAAACCTAATTTAAAATTTAAAGATTTTCAAAAATTATTTAAATTTATTCCGAAACTAATTAATTTGAACTGAACTTATTAATTTTAAGCTAGATCGGGTCACATAATCCCTTCTATTCCTAATATATGAGATTGTAATAGGGTCATAATTGATATAGTTAGAAAGCGGAACTCTGAATACAGCTTAAGATTAATAAATTGCATATAGTTTGAAAGTTTGTCACTTTGAATACAACTTAAGATTAATAAAATTGCAGAGAAAATAACAAAAAACATACAAAGAACTGATTTTGATAAGTTGGTTAATGGCAGAATCCTATGATCATGGCCATTAAAGGCAATCCTCGGTAGCATCAAAGTCTTTCAAAGTTCTAGCGTCAAGGAAAGTACAAAGCATGGAACTAGCAGACAAAATCTGTGCTGGATTCTCTACGTAGATGGATCGATAGATATGCACGTACCGTGGAGAGACAACAACCATATAAAAACCACAAAACACTCCATAGATAGAAGAGCATAAGATTGGATTATGTTCGGTGGTGGTGGCAGAGGTATGGGTGGTGGCGGAGGAAGCAGTCTTATGAGGGTGGTTGGTCGGACGGTGACGAGAGCTGGTGTCACCAATATACAGGAACCAATCTCAGGTACTGCTGCAGCTACTTCACCGAGGTCAACACACAAACCAAGTTCCAACAACAATAATCTTAGTCTATGTTCTGGTTCTGGTTCTGGGTCTGGGTCTTCATTTTCTGCTTCTGGTGTCCCTTTACATGGGTATTCTAGGGGTTCAAACCCTAGTTACTGGCCTTCTGTTGTTGGAGGTGCTTGCTGTGATGAATATGAGTGGGTTTCTGGGTATGTGAGTGAAGAGGAGATTGAATATGCGGTGGTTGATGATTTTCTTCTGGGACCTGTTCCTTCCACAGATGAAGTTCATCACGCTGTGTCTGCTCTTAAATCGTGAGGACTTCCAACCGTTCTGATATTGTTTTCCTTTGCATCTACTGAGATAAGTTTGATTATACAACTGATGTGGTTTTTGTTGTTACTAGTTTATTTTCCTTATAGAATTAGGGATTAAATTGTCTTCATAATCTTCCTCAACTTGCCAATAATTTGGTGATCGGTGATAATAATTGATATGAGAGTGACTGGTCTCGACCCAACTAGTTAATCCTGTGATATACTTGAATTGGTGTTAGAAGTCTGAAGTGTGATCTCAATAATGGTTGGTTGGTAGGTGAAGTTGACATTTTTCAATTACATAAGAGGTGACCCCATAATAAGCGTCGAATTCCTGCAAACTTGGAAACCAGAAGCATGTCAGTTTCTGATGACCCATCTATGTTTTGCATGTGACAACTACTATTATGTAATATTGTCTTACAGGGTTGTAAAAGATAAGTTTAGTTATGATGTGGAGAAGGAGACCGAAGATGAAATTTCAATCGGGACCGGCTTGTTGCACCGAGTTCCTTCTGCAGGTTCTGAGTTTGGTTGGATAGAGCCCTCTATGCATCTATGCAATTCAAGGGCACTGAACCCTCATGGCCCCGGTCGAGTTTATGATGCCTTCCATATGTTGCAGAATGATCCAGCTGTTCAGGTGCCTAATGATGCTGATAGTTGTAAATGAAAGATTGTAATCAGTGTTGAAACATGTCAGAAGTACTGATTATAACTCATTCAAAAGCTTATATTCACCTAAAATTGCAACCATTTTTGGCGCAGAAAATGGTAATTTCACTGTCTTCTGATAAAGCTGTCTGGGATGCTGTTTTGAACAATGAGGTCGTTCAAGAGCTAAGGAAGGCCCATAGGTCAGGTGTGTGAAATTTCTTAAATGAATGGATATTCCTGTTATAGACATACTGTGTTGGTGATGCTATTTCTTAAGGGGAATTTGTGCTCTAATCGGTCGGTTGCAACTTTAAAGTGCATTGTCATTCTATAAGGAAACTGGTTAGGCTTGTATGAAACACGTCCTTATTACCTGCAGAAGGAGTCATAAGTCCATTTCCTGTTCAGAAATAAGTGACACGTTTCAGCAGAGATTTCACCTTCAGGATTCTGAGTCTAGTATGGAATGGTCCCTTCTGTTATGATGGTAGAAAATTTGCTTTAGATCGTAAATTGCTACTGCTGTTTAGACCATGGGGACTTCCTTTACAATGGTTTTACAAGAATATCCTCCACTAGTGAATTTCATTTCTGGTTATAAGGAGAAAAGGCTTGAAAATAATGGGGAGGTTTGATGTCTGGAATTTCCTTTCAGATGAAGATGTTCAATCAAATTCGGAAAAACCAGATACGATTAGCAGGGCTAACACTGAATGCAATCCAGCTATGAATGTCATTGAGTGGATGTTCGAAAACACAAAAGCTGGAGTCATTGGGGTGGTGGAGAAGATAGTGCAGCTGGTGAACCAGTTGTTTAAGCCACATGATGAGAAGAAGACAACAGCAGGATCCTTAAGTCCATTTGAGGAAAAACTGAGATCCTCCTTCCTGCTTTCTGTGGTGGTTCTCCTGATTGTGGTCGGGACACGAGCCCGTGGGGCTTAACCATAATTCGTCGACATGACAGTATCTTTCTTCCACAGGTATGCTTACCAGTGGAAGTCTGCTTCTGGTTCTAGACTGCTTAAAAGTATTAGCTCGAAATGATATGAAACCTTTATGTGTGTGTTGGTTTTTCCTTCTTTTCCTTTTCAAAGAAGTCGAAACACTTGGTAGTAACTGCAAATGATCGAAGTTATGATGTTCGATGTTTGACCAGAAATATAGTTATGTGGCTGAGTTTGTTTTCGTCTACAATTGTGAGATCAGAACAATTTCACATGTTGCTAAGTGATATTTACAGAGTTATTTGAAATCCAAGCTTTACACGGATCGCTAATTCTGTTGACTCTCTAATTGAAACACTAATAGCCCTTTTTTACAAAACTCTGGTACAATCATAAGGTAGGTAGGAAAAAATGAAAAGTAAACGCAAATTGTAGAATCTAATCAGGGTTAATCTCAGAGTTTAAGAGAGACTCAATATCAGGGGTCACAACAGCTCGCTTCCTGAGCTCTCCAATATCACAACAGTGTTTAGTCACAGTGTTGATCGCCGTAACATTTTGAGGAAATACACATTCTGAACCTGGTGAAACCTGCAAAGTGCATCGCCTAACTTGTAAATCAAGATCATGCTTTCTTTAAGACACACAAGTATTAGAAGCGTAAACTTATCAGTTTGATATCTGCAGAAGAATGAATGAGTGGAAGATGTAACAAAACTGCAGATTTTTTAACGCAATTGCGGGAACAGGTTATGTATCACGTTTTTTTCGCTTGTCATATGACTTACGTCATAAAGCATATTGCCTAGCTTCAACTTGACTGCTCCACTTCTGTAAACCAGCATTTTGCCCATATATCCTCCTGGCAGCTCTTCCAAACTGCTTACTGTCATGTTCGGCAATGAAGTGAAGCTGTCGGCTTTCTCTTTCCCCTTTGCGCTGGCCGATCGTCTGTAAAGGGGCAACTTCGGAGGAAATTGAAACAGAAACATCTTTGTCTCCTCATTTTCATCCTGTCATTCAGCAGTTCAATTAACAACAGAACGACAGTCAGATTATTGAAAATGAGAATCAATGAGAGGGCAAACCAGAAGGCCAAGATCTGAGGCATGATTAATTGTGGTTTCATCATATTCCTTATTTGCAGCCTCTCCAAACTCAGCCTCATTGAGTAACTCTGAAAGGCAAAATCAGTAGTTGTATCAACCTTGTAGTCACTCACAAATGGAATAGAGTTGATGTGAGGAGGATGCTTAAACCACTAGGCCAAATATGAATACAAAAAGGATGAAAAAGAAGCCTTGCACCAACATATTAAAAACGTACTATGGTCATACAAATGCATTTAGAAAGATACCTGGATCACCAGAGTAAGGCCTCCTCAGTGGAAGAGTAGTAGGATGGTAAGTATGATGACAATCCTGCATCCCCAAAGTTCAAAAGCAGGTCATAGCGCATCAGATCAGAGAGCAGAGAAGTGGGTGAGAAAGCAAAAGGCAGTTGATTAAGTCATGGATGAGTATTTCTTACCCAAGGCTCTATATAATCTTTCTTGATTTTCGCTGGCAATGCATCCATAGTATCTGAAGTAGATGGAATTGTACAATCTTCATTTGCAGTTGAAGAAATAACAGTTTTTCCATCCTCATCATCGACAATATCGCTTCCTGTAATACTGCTCCTACCTGTACTCTCATTCCTATTAACACCATAACTCCTTATAGCTGACGAAGAGGTGGCTCCAGGCCCAAAAGCAACTTGCACTGAAGCTGCAAGTCCAAACTTCTAGAAGTAAATGAGAAAGCAAAATGGTAGTGCTAAAATTTCAGATATTTTTCCTAGAGGAAACGATTCAACTATGTCCGTAGCCCGTTAATGGTGTTTTACTTCGAGCTAAGATTGGTGAAAATAAACTCAGCAGGGAACAATAAGAATGAAACAACTTATATTCATCTATTCTCCTCTTATAATATCAGTCAATCATACCTGAACCTCCATTGGAACCTGAGTTGAGTCAGCAATATAAGCGCTGACAATACTTCTACTTGGTGATTTGAATACACAAGATCTAACTTTTTACAACAAATCAAGAGTAAAAGTTTGACGCAACAAAAGTGGTTTGTACTAGCAATTTATTTGAAACTAATGCAATATACCAACACTAAAATGAAAATGCTGAAGAATGTGAACATTCATACAGCTAGGAAGAAGTTACCTAGGAAGAAGTTACCTTTCTTTTCCACTTTACGGACCTGTCTAGTGAGATTTTCCTGCAAAAACAACAAGAAGCATAACATCATTCTCTTCCAAAGTACCGAACCGACTTTTAAATCCGTAACTTATGGCATGATGATTTTGCAATCCTTTTCTGAAACAATATTTTTTCACAATCTAATCTTGCTCCAAGTTATGAGATGACTCACTTCAGGTCAACGACTTCCTCCTGATCTTCCACCAAGTATTAAATTTTTGTTTGACAATAAGCAAATAATACAGATTACAGAACCCACTACACTAGTTCTCTGACGCTCAACGTCAGAAACTTTCCTTTGAATTCAATTTGTCATTCTTCTCAAATTTTCATAGAATCTTTAAAATTGTGAACGACTATCTTAAGGGCTTATGTACGTAAATATAGACTTTCTGGTCATCATTTTGTCCAGCATAAAATAATATGGTAATTGTCCTTGTCTGTGAGGTCGACTTCAGATTTTTCTAATAAGGTGAGATAGTAAAACTCATCATTTTCCTCCAAATGAAGATGTAAAGTCAACACTTTTTAGAAATGAATTATAGATCACACAAAATTCTATAATAAAAAGGAGTTCTTATCACTAATCCTCTCATCAATTCAATTGTTCAAATGAACCAACCCCTAAAACCACTATCACAATTTTGTTTCCTATTCTTAATCTCAAGTTAGAACTACATAGCTAAAACATAATCATTAATATCTTGATTTGAATACGTGAATTATTAAACAAACCTAAATCGATGTCGTTTTAGGACGGAAATAAGATTGGAGCAAGTTAAGTAGTACATAAGATCTGAACCCGAATTATTACTAGCTAAAATTTATGAATATCATCTTGAAAAGAAACATACGATACAACCATTAACCAAACACGGCCTAAAGTCTAAATAGCTAATATAATTAATAATATGAAGTTTGTTTGGCCACAAGTCCTGTAGTTGAAAAACTAGGAAAGTTGCAAACTTTCATCTCCCAAATGGAGAAATCTGAATCTGATAGAAGCTGCGAAATTGCGAAATTATGGAAAATTATAGAACCGAGAGAACTTACATTGAATTTGCTCATCAGCTTCTGAGCCTGAGAGGCGTCATCTTCAGTCCTGGAATTGAATTCACTGAATTTGACAAACAACGTTGTAGCCAAATAAAGAAGAATGATTAGTCGATTGAACTGTGAAGCGAAGAGAAATTGAGAGGAGATGATAAGTGAAAAAATACGCACGTTTTGGGAGGATTTGGCCGGGGCTTTCTCTGAGACTGGGGTTTAGGCGCGAACTTGCTCTGCAAGTAGTTCGCTAGAGATTTAGAACTCAGAACCTTTGGTTCTAGGGTTTGGAATGAAATTAGACGGGAAATGAATTGAAGAATGAATTCGACTGATTTTACCTTTCTCCGGCCGGTAGAGGGTTCGTCGGAATCCATGGGAGATGAAATTTCAGGTAGATGGGGAAGATGGAAACAGCCAAAAAATCCGCAAAATCGCAACCAACGATATTCGAACCTGCGACGATGCTGAAAATTGAAGAATCTTCACCGTTGGGGTTATATGCCGCTTGCGTTGACAATTAACTCAACATTATAAATAAACATACGTTTCTGTAGATTTATATATTAGTTTTTGGCTTTAAAAAATTGAAGAATAATTTCCAAAAAAAACATTAACAATAAGGAAATTTCTTCTTTTTTAATTTATTACTTAAACGTGTTATATCATGTATGTATATTTTTCAATGTTTTAAACGGTCATAAATTTAAACTTATAAAATAAAAAGTTTATGGTTTAAATCATTTAAATAGTATTATATTGTTATAAAATTAAGTAATTATTGGAAAAAAATGAAAAGTTTGAAATATTATTAAAAGATATTAGCGTTACTCATCGAAAATTTTGAACTTTTATTAAAAAAGAAGATTATTAAATAAAAAATAATTAATTTCTTTAGTTTATAAAAATTTATTAGTTTACAAAAATTGGCTAGTAATTAATAAATCGATTTGATTTTAACAGTATAAGTTATTAATATAAATTGAACAAAAAAGTTACTTTAAAATTTTCATGGTTACACCAAACGAATCGATCTAATTTTTAATTATTAATATTTTCGTTAATCTTCAAAAAAATTAGATATTTTACAAATTTCCTCTACTCAGTTTACTTGAAAACCAATTTAACCTTATGTAAGTAGACAAATAGTCCCATTTATTTAATTCTCCATCTACATTGTTATCCATAGGTTAAAAGAAATATTTATAAATATCATTAGCAAAAGTGATAAAGTTAACATAAAAATGGGGAAAATATGTTTTATGAATTAAACGATCATTATCTTACCTTTTCAGTAAGGATGACAATTGGTTAGCCTATGAGTCCAGATTCAGGTGTCTTCGAATAGACTCAGGCTCGAGATTCAACTCTTTTAAATAAAATTGTAAGAACTTTTTCTCTTTTTGTGTCATAAATGATCCAAACATTATGTAAGTTGATGGGTATGAATTCCTAGTTTTAAATGTAATGGATATTGTGCTTAATGTAAGCACATTAGTATAGGTTGTTTTCTTAATTTTTAGGTACCTAAGCTTCTTTTCTCTTATGAAAGAAATACACCATCGAATTAGGATTTGACAGCTTAGAAAAATTCCAAAACGCAACTCTTCAGGCACCAATAACAATGGCTGTAGGTATTTCATTTTTTTCTTCCGCATTTATTTTATATGATATCTAATTTATATTATTGTTGAATATATGTTAGAATGTGCTTACATTTGGTATCAGAGTCTCATGAACCTCTGCCTTGTTGAAGTTTTTTGGAGAATTTAAAAATTCTGGAAAATGTTTTAGATTCAATAACTTTAGATTTAGAGTTATTTTTGGATGTTTTTCCTTTAGATTAAAGTTAGAAATCTTCTATTAAGTATTTTAGAAGCGTTTCTACATTTAAAAAAAATGTGTTTTGTGGTGTTTTTCTGTTTGGTTTATGAAGCAACCGATGAGTTTTGACTTAGGTCGGTTTGACCTGGCTGGAGGTGGAACAGATTAAATTTCATCGTTTTGTATGTGTTTTGAAATCAAAATAGATGCTGACTATGTCGTTTTATCCATTAATGTTGACTGCGTCTTTTACGTGGTTTTAGCTACGCTCTGCATTTTGTTAACAATAATGTAGGAGTTGGGGCTCGAACCAACGTCCTTAAGGGAGGGTATGTTGAGCCTTGTCGTCTATATATATTATATGTTGATATATATTTGAATAACTAATAATCATGCAATAGATTATTCCATAGCTATTATATCTATTTTGTTGCCTCGAGAATAACATCATGAATAAAAAGTTTTTAGAAATTAATTATTAAGGCTTAGCCACTACCACCCTAATTCTATATTTATGTAATTAATCACATAAAATTTAGAGACTTTTAATTGTATTTAATTATTTTTGTATAATAAATTTTTTTCCATAGGAATTTTTATTATATTTGAATAATTAATTAGGATGAAATATCAAATTATTTTTCTAATTTACCCACAAGTGTTAAAAATTGGTGTGTAATTTGATAGTTTTATCATATAGTTTAACATAAATTTGTTTGAATTAAAAATTTAGCTTACAAGCAATTTTATGTCATTCGATTTATGTCTTTTAAGACATGTTTTACATTAGTAGTACATAAATATATAGTTTGTTAGCCTCAATTTACTGATAAGAAGCATGTATGTTTAATTTATGCAGCTATTCAAACTATTAGTTTCTCTGATACAAGTTGTGAAATTTCTGAACTAAGGGGTGAAAATTATGAGATTTGGAAGGAGAGAATTCTTTTTCATCTGGGGTGGATTGACATTGATTATGCTATCTGAAAGGACGAACCACCTAAGGTAACGGAGGCCAGCACTACAGTTGAAATTGTGCTTTATGAACGTTGGGAGCGATCTAATCGCCTAAGTGTGATGTTCATTAAAACAAAAATTTTTGCTGGCATTTGTGGTTCTTTAGAACAATGTGACAATGTTCATGCTCTAAGTTGGCATTAAGAAGGAATCCAAGTGCTTCTTTTGCAAGAAGAAAGGACACATGAAAAAGGATTGTGTCAAACGTAAGACATGGTTTGAAAAGAAAGGTAATCTAATCTTAGTAGTTTGTTTTGAATATAATATGGTTGAAGTTTGTCATGACAAATGGTGGATTGATTCTGGTTGTACAATCCATATTACAAATGTGTTGCAGGATTTGCAAAACCCAAGGAAGCCAGTGGGAAGCAAGCAGTATATCTTATCCAAAAACAAGATACGTTTACGCGTGGAGGCTGTTGGGGATTCCAATTTAATTTTATGTACTGGTTTTATTTTAAAACTAAAAAAGACATTTTATATTCCCAATTTTTCTAGGAAATTGATTTCAGTTTCAAGACTTCTACCGTTTGGATATTCCATTCATTTTTTAGATGAATCCTTAAAGTTACATTATAAATATGAATTTGTTGGGAATGATACATTATTTGATGGTCTTTTCCGTTTTAATTTATAAGATAATACCTATTACAATGCAATACTTGTTCATGCTGGCACAAAATGTTGTGTCACGAATGAAAATTCCTCAATGTTATGGCATCAAAGATTATGACATATCTCCATAGAAAGGATTAAAAGATTGGTGACTGAAGAGTACTTAGTACTTTGGATTTTACTTATTTTGATATTTGTGTGGACTACATAAAGGGAAAGCAGACTATCAAATCAAAGAAAGGTGCCAAGAGAAGTTTAGACATATTAGGAATCATACATATGAATATTTTTAGTTCAGATATAGACTCGTATGGTCAGAAATACTTAATCTCATTTATAGATGATTGTTCACGATATATGTATCTCTGTTTGCTTCATACAAGAATGAAGCACTACATGCTTTTAAAATGTTCAAAGTAGAAGTAGAGAAACAATGCAGTAAGCAAATTAAGATTGCGAGATTTGATAGAGGTGAGAAATATTATAGTAGATATACTGAAGGTGGATAAGTATGCTGGAACCCCTCCCACGGGGCGGGTCCACCGGGCCCGACATCCTGCGGGACATCCGGACCCGGGGCTCGCGGG
>JANQBM010000007.1:28233034-28257814 GCA_025594535.1 Erythroxylum domingense | reverse complement strand
AGCCTTTGCCATATGGACTAAGGCTTGTATTCTAATTTATTATGCACTGAAATTATATTTTTATAAACATTCAATATGAACCAAATTATTGAATGATTATTACGTCTACATTTTGCATTGTGAACAGAATTTTGGATAAAATGTTTTAGTGATTAATTATTAAGGCTTACCCACAACAACCTTAATTATATATTTATGTAATTAATCATATAAAAGTTGATACATTTAATTGTAGTTAATTATTTTAGTATAATAAATTTTATCTCACAGGAATTTTTATTATATTTGAAAATTTAATTAGGATGAAATATCAAATTATTTTTTCTAATTTTCCCATAGGTATTAGAAATTGGAATATAATTTGATAGTTTTATCATAAAATTTAGCATAAATCTGTTTGAATTAAAAATTGAAATCCAATCCAAAGACAATTTTTATGTCATTTCATTTGTCTTTTAAGATATGTTTACAGTTGTACAACATATATATAATTTATTAGCCTCAGTTTATTAATAAGTAGCATGTATGTTTAAATTATGCAGCTATTCAAACTATTAGTTGCTCTGATAAAAGTTGTGAAATTCCTGAATTAAGGGGTTAAAACTATAAGATTAGAAGGAGAGAGTTCTTCTTTATATGGGGTGGACAAACATTGATTTTGCTATTTGGAAGGATAAACCACCAAGCTAACTGAGGCTAGTACTACAACTGAAATTGTTTTTTATGAACGTTAGGAGTAATCTAATCACTTAGGTGTGATGTTCATAAAAACCAAAATTTCTGCTGGCATTTATGGTTCTATAAAATAGCATTACAATGTCCATGCTCTACTGAAGGCTATTGATGAGCAATTTGAAACTTCAGAAAAAGAACTTGCAAGCACCTTGATTATGAAGTTTTCATTTACAAGCCTCACCAGTGTCCGAGGTATGCATAAGCACATCACGAAGATGAGGGACATTATTGCTCAATTAAAGAAACTCAAATTCTTTCCTCTTGCATTACATTTTCAACACGTTTCCACCAATATACAGGCCCTTTAAAATATCTTATAATACAAATAAGGATATGTGGTTAATAAATGAATTAATGACTTTGTGTGTTCTAGAAGAAAGGAAATTGTAAATGGAGTAAGGAGAGAGTTCACAGAGTGCATATCTAGTTGTTCAAGGAACGAAGAAAAACTAAGCTAACTCAAGGGGAAAAGGTCAAATACCTACATATGTTGACATTAAGAAGGAATCCAAGTGTTTCTTTTATAAGAAAAAATGACAAATGAAAAAGGATTGTGTCGAACTTAAGGAATGACTTGAAAAGAAATGCAATCTAATCTCATTAGTTTGCTTTAAATCCAATATAAATGAAGTTTGTCATGAATCATGGTGGATTGTTTCTGATTATACAATCTATATTACAAATGAGTTGTAGGATTTACATAACCCAAGGAAGCCAGTAGGAAGTAAGCAATCTATCTTATCCAAAAACAAGATATGTTCAAGTATAGAGGTTGTTGGGGATTGCAATTTAATTTTATGTATGTGTTTTACTTTAAAATTATATTTTATATTCCCAATTTCTCTAGGAAATTGATTTCAATTTCAAAACTTGTACCATTTAGATATTCCTTTCATTTTCAGATGAATTTTTAAAGTTAAATTATAAATCTGAATTTGTTAGGAATGGTACATTATTTGATGATTTTTTCCATTTTAATTTATAAGATAATACATGTTATAATGCAATACATGTTCATGTTTGTGAATGAAATTTCCTTTATGTTGTGGCATTGGAGATTAGGAGATATCTTCATAGAAAGGATTAAAAGATTGATGAATGATAAAGCACTTAGTACTTTGGATTTTACTAATTTTGAAACTTAGATGGACTACATACAGGAAGAGCAGAAAAACAAATCAAAGAAAGGTTCCAAGAGAAGTTTAGACATACAAGAGATCATCCATACGGATATTTGTAATCCAAATATGGACTCGTATGGTAAAAAGTTCTTCATCTCATTTATAGATGATTACTCACAATATATGTATCTCTACTTGTTTCATAACAAGGATAAAGTACTAAATGCTTTCAAAATGTTCAAAGCTGAAGTAGAGAAACAATGCGGTAAGAAAATTAAGATTGTGAGATTTGATAAAGGTGGGGAATATTATGGTAGATATACATGGTTGACAAGCACCTGGTCCATTTGTAATATATCTTTAAGAAAATAGGATAGTAGCCTAATACACCATGCTTAGATCTCTGAACCAAAATGGTGTAGCAAAAAGAAGAAATCAAATATTATTGGACATGGTACAGAGCATGCTGAGTAGCTCCAAACTTCCTAAGTCATTGTGGACTGAAGTTTTTAAGATGAAAATGTATATATTAAATTGGGTACCAAACAAGGTTGTTATAAAGAACCATTTGTGTCATTTAATTGTTGGAAACCTAGTTTATGACATATACACATTTGGGGATGTTCATATGAAATAAGAATTTACAATCCTTAAGAGAAGAAATTGGACCCAAGGACCATAAGTGGGTATTTTATTGGATATTCCAAAAGGTCTAAAGGATATAGGTTCTATTATCCATCATGTCATACCAGAATTGTCGAATCAAGATATGAAAAATTTATTGAGAATGACTTGATTAGTTGGAGGGATCAAATTCAAGTTATAGTTTCTGCTAATGATCATATGGATACTCAACGTTCCACCTTAAACATTAAGGTGATTGTCATTCACAATGCTCCTCAAGTTCAAATAAACTTTGTACAACCAACTGTTGAAATTCAACAACCTACAGTCAACATAAATGACAATCAAGAAATTCCACAAATTGCTAATAATTCAATAGATTCAGTTATTCAAGAATTATCTGAAAGCATTCAACAACCAGTTCAACAACTAACTCTACAAGAGGATGTTAGTGCAACACTAAGGAGGTCTTCTATAACAAGGAAATCAGCTATTACTAGTCACTATGTTGTATAAATACAAGAATATGACTACAATATAGGAGTCGAGAATGATCCTATAACCTTTTCAAAAGCCACGAGTTATAAAGAATCAAATTATATAACAACGCTATGAAGGAAGAAATAAGTTCCATGAAGAATAATGATGTTTGGGATGTTTTTGAGTTACCTAAAGGAGCAAAACCCATAGGCTACAAATGGGTATTTAAAACAAAGAGAGACTCATTAGGCAACATTGAAAGATACAAGGTAAGACTAGTTGCTAATGGATTCACTCAAAAGGAAGGAATTGATTACATAGATACATTTTCTCCTATGTTTAGAAAAGATTCACTTCATATAGTTTTGGCATTGGTGCTCATTTTGATATATTTGCATCAAATGGACGTAAAAATGGCTTTCTTAAATGGTGACCTAGAGGAAGAGGTTTACATGAAATAACCAGAAGGATTCTCCTCTAACAATGGTGAGCATTTGGTTTGTAATATTAAAAGATCTATATATGGATTGAAACAAGCATGCCACCAGTGGTATTTGAAATTCCATGATATTATCTCACCATTTGATTTTGAAGAAAATATCATGGATCAACGTATATATCAAAAGGCTAGTGGGAGTAAATTTTGTTTTCTGGTATTATATGTTGATGACATATTACTTGCAACCAATGATAAGGATCCGATACATAAAGTGAAAAAATTTGTCTCTGAGAATTTCGAAATGAAAGATATGGGTGATGCATCTTATGTCATTAGCATTAAGCTCCATTGACAGATTCCATAGTATTTTGGTTTTGTCTTAAAAAAACTATATTAATAAATTTTTAGCGAGATTTCAGATGAAAGATTGTTCACCAAGTGTAGCTCTCATTGTGAAAGGTGATAGTTTCAATTTGTAGCAATGCCCAAAACATGATTTTTAAAAGGAACAAATGAAAAACATTTCACTTCTATAGTTGGAAGCTTGATATATGTTTAGGTTTGTACAAGACCTAACATTGCATTTTTTATTAGAATGTTAGGTAGATATTCGAGTGACCAAGGATTAGATCAGTGAAAAACTGCAAAGAAAGTATTGAGGTACTTTCAAGGGACCAAAGATCACATGCTCATGTATAGACGAATCGACAATCTGGAGGTAATAAGATACTTAGATTCAGATTTTGTTAGGTGTTTTGATTCACAAAAACTAATATCAAGTTATATCTTCATGTTTGGCTATAGAGCCATATCTTGGAGGAGTGCCAAGCAGTCTTTGACTGCTATTTCCACCGTGGAGGCTAAGTTTATTTCTTGTTTTGAGGTTACATCATATGGTGTATGATTAAAGAGTTTCATATGTGGGCTTAGACTTATGGATTTCATTTCTAGGCCATTGAGAATGTATTGTGACAATTCGGCTGTTATTTTTCTAGCTAAAAACAACAAGAGTGGTAGTCAGAATAAACACATCAACATTAAGTTTTTATCTATAAGGGAACGTGTTAAGGAAAAGGAAGTGGTCATTGAACATGTTAGCACTGAATTGATGATAATTGATCCTTTAACAAAAGGCATGCCACTAGTGAAGTTCAAGGATCATTTGTTAGAATGGGGATTGAGTTCCAATATATAGTTTTCATTGTATGGTCAATGTTGAGGGAAAACTTTGGAGCAACTAGTAAAGTTGTTCCTTTATGACCAGAAGGTCACAAGTTCAAATGACGGAAATAGTCTTTTGGTAAGAAATTATAAAGGAAAGGTTGTGTACATTGATGACCCTCTCCGACCCTCTAACTGGGAGCCTTATGCATTGGGGTACATTGAGTTGAGTTGAGTTGTATAGACAATGTTCTTTTCGTGAAACTCTTATAATATTTTCTCATATTATGTGCACATTATTGAATTTTGAGAAAATTGATTATTATAGACCTGTAATAAACATAAGGTTTATTTATTAAGTAATGTTACCACATTCGGGTTGATACAAAATATAGTATATTGTAATGCATGGAAGATAATACTTAACTACTAGAGGATCTATCGCTATGATTAATATATTATATTTAGATTGGAGTAGGATTTGGTACCAAGTTAAACGTATAAACCATTTGTTACAATTTTCATTAATTAGAGATAAAAATTATAGTCAAACTAAAATATCAGGTAATGTTCTCTCTACAAGTCAGTAAATTTTAGAAGAATCATATTGTATAATTAAGATATTCCAACCTTTTTCATTCATGAGTTTTTGGTGTATATCATTTTCTATAAGAATTTTGTGTTTAAACCCATCCAATAGGATTAACATAACTATACAAATTTTTGTATTTTCCATTAGTTGTATCTTCATTTTTTCTTTTAAAGAAATATTGGATATGCTTTCTATCTCATATGAGATTCTTGAACGTCTATATCAGACAAATCATGTTCATTGTCTAATCCTTATAGTCTTTTTTCTTTTAAAACTGCTTTTGTAAAATAAGGTTACATTAATAGCTCGAAAAAGTATGCCCAAAATTTCAAACCTAGGATAATTATATAAGTATGCAAGAAGCCTATAATGAAATGCAGACTCCCCTATTCTATCAATTTCCACCCATCTTGGTAGAGTAATCCACTGATAATTTGAGACATTAAATTCTTGTTTCTTCTCTTATCTATGCCTTACATTAACATTAAAAAGGGGTTAAAAGAATTAAAAGAATCCACAATTCAACTTGCCTTAAGTACTGAATACATTGATGCCCTTTTCGATGAGATTGTTTTTTATATGGATGAGGACATAGATGATCTTTTACCTATTAAAGTCAAAGAACAGCGAATTAGTAATTTAGTTCAGGCAATGATGGTTGCTACTTGTGTTGATGCTATGCCTTTTCTAAAGAAGATCCCAACTCTAGTTTTATATGGATACTTTTCTTTTATGGCTATTGAGAGCTTGCAAGGAAATTAGTTCTGGGAAAGGATATTATTGCTTTTTAGTGCTTCGTATCTAAGAAACAATCTGCTTGTTTTTATGTCTTGTTGGGTTCTATATTTGTTGGTGATGCAGATGTTACTAGCCAATCTATGACTCACGATGATGTTACAAAATTATGGCATATGCGGCTTGGACAAATGAGTCAAAATGGTATGGCTGAGCTTAGTAAATGATGTTACTTGACGGACAGTGTATTAGTAAATTGGAGTTTTATGAACACTATATTTTTGGGAAGCAGAAGAGAGTTAGCTTCGGGAAAGGTATTCATAGCACAAAGGGAACACTTGATTATATACATTCTAACCTCTGGGGACTAACTAGGGTGACTTCTAAAGGAGGCACTAATTATATATTGACAGTTATTGATGACTTTTCTCGAAATGTCTGGGTGTTCTTTTTGAATAAAAAGAATGATGTGTTTGAAACTTTCAAGTAGTGGAAGACCATGATTGAAAAGGAAATAGGGCGATAGGTTAAGTGTCTTTGTACTGAGAATGGTCTAGAGTTTTGTTTTGATGAGTTTAACGCCTTCTATAGTATAGAAGGAATTCTGAGGCATTTAATAGTTATTGGTACCCCCACAGCAAAACGGTCTGGCAGAGTGAATGAATAGGACTTTGACGGAGAAGGTATAGTGTATGCTCTCCAATATTAGCATACCTAAGTCGTTTTGGGTTGAAGCAACATCTATTGCATGCTTTCTTCTTAATTGCTCTCCTTCGACTACCATTGAGAAAAAGATTCCAGAAGAGGTATGGTCTAGTTCTCCCGGTAATTATTATGATTTGAGAATTTTTGGTAGTCTTGCTTATGTTCATGTTGACAATGGAATGCTAGAACCCAGATCCAGGAAGTGTATCTTTCTTGGCTACAAGTCAATTGTGAAGGGATATAAGTTATGGGATCATAAGAGCAGTAAAGTTATTGTCAGTAGAAATGTTATTTTTAATGAAATTGTTATGCTTAAAGGTTTATCTTCTAATGTTTTGAGTGATAAAGATCAATAGAGATCAAAAGTACAAGTGGAGTTTGATATATGGATAGAGAATACACCATAAACAACATCCCAGTCTAGTCTAGAGATAAAAGATGATATCGAGACATCTACTCAGTCACCGCATAGATGTATAGCTAGAGATAGACCTAGAAGAGAAATTAAACCTCGACATAGATATGCTGAGGTTGATTTGGTTGCTTATTCAGAAGTAGTAAGTTGTGATGACTCTAGTAAATGGATAATAGCTATGTAAGAAGAGATGGATCTCATAATAAGAATGGTACTTGGGATTTAGTGAGATTACCCAAAGGTAAGAAAGCTATTCGTTACAAATGAGTATTCAAAAGAAAGGAAGGTATGCTAGGATTTAAAGAAGCAAGGCACAAGGCCATGTTAGTTGCTAAGGGTTATGGTCAAATTCTGAGTGTAGACTTCACATATGTGTTTTCTCCATTTGTAAAACATAGCTCAATTTGAGCTTTAATGTCTATTGTGGCTATGTGTGATTTTTTGTTTGAGTAGTTGGATATTAAGACAACATTCTTATGTGTAAAACTTGAGGAGAACATCTACATGCAATAGCTAGAGGTTTTGTAACTACAAGGAAGGAGGACCGTGTATGTCTACTGAAAAAGTCCCTATATAGTCTTAAATAGTCACCTACACAATGTTATAAGAGGTTTGACTCATTCATGATTACTCAAGATTTCAGAAGATGTAATTACGATAAATGTGTCTATTATAAAAAGGCCATTGATGGGTCATTTGTTATGTACTACTCTTATACGTTGATGATATATTAAAAGCAGCCAAAGATAAAACAAAAATCGTAAAGGTGAAAGCCCAAGTTAGTAAAGAGTTTGAGATTAAAGATTTGGGTGCAGTAAAGAAGGTACTTGGTATGGAGATTTTAAGATACAGAAAAGCAGGTAAATTATATTTAACCCAAAAGGTCATATTGAAATATTTTTGCATAGATTCAATACGCAAAATACAAAACATGCACATTTTATACTTTTATATGCTTTATCTCCTAAATTAAATGAAGATATTGATTATATGTCACGAGTCCTATATTCTAGTGCAGTTAGATCTCTCATTTATGTTGTAGTGTGCACACGTCCAAATTTATCATGTTTTGTTAGTGCAATTGGTAGATACATTATGAATCCAAGAAAAGAGCATTAGAAAGCAATTTAGTGGATTTTGAGATACTTGCATGGTTCTACTGATGTTTGTTTGGAATTTGGGAGAACTAGAGATAGGATTGTAAGGTATATTGATTATGATTTTACAAGTGATCTTGATAAGAGAAGATCACTTACAAGATATGTGATTACTGTTAGTGGTTGTGCTATCAGTTGGAAAGCTTCTTTGCAAACTACTGTGGCCTTGTCTACCATTGAGGCTGAGTATATGGTGGTTACAGAGGCCTTTAAAGAAGTATTTGGTTGATAGGTTTGTTTGCTGAACTTTGTTAACATATGCAAGTTACCATGATTTTTTGTGATAGTCAAAGTGATATCTTCCTCACTAAGGATCAAATGTTTTATAAGAGAACAAAGCATATTGATGTCCATTATCATTTTGTTCATAAGGTCATTGCTCATGGTGATATTGTTGTGAAGAAGGTTAATACCCATGTTAATGCAACTGATATGTTGACTAAGGCACTTCCTATAACCAAGTTTGAGCACTACTTAGACTTAGTTGTTATTGCTCATTGAGATTAGCCCCTTAAGGGCATGTAGTGCGAAAGAGGTGGATAGTTTTTTCTTTTAAAGGATGAAGACTTCTTACGATAGAATTCGTGTCAAGGTGGAGATTGTTAAAGTTTGTGACCCAAATTCTATTTAGTCTCGCTCAAAAAGTTCATAATAGGACAGTTGTGGAAAAATTAAATTATAGCCTACGTAAGACTCATTTAAAATTATTACTTTATATATCTTGTTTTATGTTAGGGTGAGTAAGTAATATTTTCGTGAGCTGCCCTAAGCTCTCTACCATTGTATTCATCCTTTTCATAGTGAAGCTCTCCTCATTTGCTCATGGTTTTTCTCCCCAATTTGGGGTTTCCATGTAAAATATTTGTGTTATTCTTTTGTTTCTATTGTTTGCTATCGTGTATTGTCTTTTCAAACTGGTATTAAATCTTTTGGTTTTGCCTAAGTCTATTAATCAAGCGTAAAGATGTCATCGCACAACATTAAGATTGATGAATTTATTGGGAAGAACAACTTCAATCTTTGGCGTAACAAGATGCGTGCTCTATCAAAGCAATAGTTGATTTGGACACTGCTTTCAAGAAAGAAGTCAGAATCAATGGACAAGTCTGGTTTTACTGAACAAGAAGAGAAGGTACACTCAACCATTTTTCTATATCTAGCGGATGAGATAATTTATAAAGTGATGAATAAAGATATTATAGTAGGTCTATGGATGAAGTTTGAAAGCCTATATATGACGAAATCCTTAACTAATAAGCTGATACTGAAGCAATGTTTATTTGATCTTCGTATAAAGGAAGGTATGCCTTTGAAAGAACATTTAAAAGAATTAAACTCTATTTTAATGGATCTTTATAATGTAGATGTTAAAATAGATGACGAAGATGCTACCCTAATTTTTTTAGTCTATTTGCCTCCATCATATGAAAATTTTGTGAATTCTTTTTTTGATGGAAAAGATACTATCACTTTAAAAGAAGTTAGGTCCAGTATTTAATTGCCAGCTAGAAGATAAAAGATGCCTTTAGGTAAATTGAATTATGCCGTAATAAAGAGAACCAGGGTACCTCAGATAAGCCTTTATTCAAAACCTAATGGCAAGATTTATTAGAGAATCTACTATTCGGATTAGGAGTCCAGATGATGGAATCCTCCAAGTTCTCATTACCCAGATGGGGTAAAATTTGGGCTAAAGTATCAATACCTCTTAAGTTACCTCACCGTTGGCCATTGTAAATCAAAGAGGAAACCTTGAGATGAAGAGGAAGTCTATTTTTCAAATGGTTGACCAGAAGATTAAGGATAAGAGGACTCGAATCTAACTAATTGTCAAACCAAAGTTAAGTTCTGACACCATTTCCATTTTTGTGTATAATACAAGGGTAAACTAGGTTGCACAACTTCAACATCTGGATTATAATCCAGGAAAACTCCTTCCTATAAAAAACTTGCCAGAAGTTCTGATTTATTAAGTGGTACTCGTGAATCCACTTAACCCATAGCCCATTATGATCAGTGTATAATCGCTAAAGTCTCTTGCACATTAAGACTTTCTACATGGTAGAGATTGACTTGATCCTAAGTCCACCAAGTCTCTTTGGTACGATCACCTCACTCCACTTTACCTTAGCATTCGTAGAACTATCTATTCTACCAGACCAAAGGAAGGCTTCCAGAATTCTATCAATTTCCTTAAGTACTTTCTTTATAAAGTTATATAAGCTACCCAATAGAGGTGTAAGTTGCTTAAAACGGAGATAATAAGAGTAAGTCAAGCAGCATATGAAAGAAATGTACTCCGTCAAGCATTCAACTGTGACTTAATTCTTTCCAAAAGAGGAAGACAACCCTACAGTTTAGGTTTAGTAGAAGAGATGGGATCACCAAATAACAAAATAGACCAAAATGAATATTTAGTCTTACTAAATTCTGTACAATATCAAAATTTCTCACATCTTTTAAGAGATAAAGATAACTCTTATTAAGATTAAGCTTTAACCCAGACCAATCTGTAAATAAATTCAATGCATGCATTATGGAGATGGAGTGAGAATTAGTACCACAAAGAATCAGTAAGTCATCAGCATACATAAGGAGAGTAAGTTAAAGGACTTGACATTTATAATGAAATTGGAAACTCCTATTGCTAGATATTAACTTAGTAAGCAATTATAAGAATCCTTCCATTACTAATGTAAATAAATAAGGTGATAGAGGATCATCCTAGCGAAACCTTTGGGAATCTTGATCGATTTGGTAGGGACTCCATTGATAAGGATAATCAAAGTAGGAGTTTGAATGCAAGACATGATCCAATTTGTAAAGTGAGATGGCAACTGGAGAGCCTTAAGACAAACTCGAATAAATCCCTAACTTACAATGTCAAATGCCTTGAAAAAGTCAACTTTAATTAAACAACTCTTAACTTGTTTTTCTGAGTTGTATTCCTTCAATAATTCTTGCGATAGGAGTATGTTATCTCCAATATTCCTATCAAGAATGAAAGCCCCTTGAGCAAAGTTGATGGTCTTTTGCCTTTAAATAAAAAAGATCAATCACCCTTGTTCTTTAATTATTCGAAATAAAAAAGTTGAGCTCCTCGATGAAATCTTTATTTTGTCTTCTTATTAAATTTGTGAATTGGACTACATTTTGCTATGTTGAATTTGAAGAAGCATTGTAAAGATGGTCATTAAAGAACTTGACTTAAGTTTTGCAATGCTTATGTAATATTTTCTGTCTAGTTGTACAAAATATATGATTACTATATTTATCTTATATGTACATTTTAATGCATTTTTGTTACATTTATATCGATAATGTCTTCAACCACAACATAATAATGTGAATAATAACTTACATTTTTTAGTTTGAGCAATCTAATTAAAAGTTTACGGAATAAATATATCCTGAGAGGAGATTCTAAGGGTGTATGTACATCGTTAATAGTCTTGTACTTTATATGCAGAGTTCCAACAAAATGCGATTACTTTTTATGACATAATGAGAAATTTACATAACAAAGCATTAAAATGATTAAAGCAACAAAAGGAATTTTATATTTTGTGAAAAAAAAACAAAAGGAAATTTAGCTTTAAAGATTGCTTACAGTCATGGTTCATATTTGTTATTATTTTTAGGAAGTATTCCATTAATCTTATATTTATGAAGTAATTATGTGTAAGTATGAAGAAGTTTCTAGTTTAAATGGTGATTTTAGGTATCCAATTTGGAGTTGTAGACTTTTAAAGTTAATATTTGTTTTTAAAGCTAACTTATTGAGTTTAAAACCATTAATCTTATATGTAAAACTTTGCTTTTTTATGTAAAAACTAATTTCTAATAAGTGATATACAATGATGCTAGAATTTAATCTGTATAATGACACTTATATTCAATTTGTACAAAAATGCTTATATTCAATTTATGTTGAGTATGTAAAGGCTTCAATATTTACTCTCATAAAGACATTAAAAGAGTAAGAATACCTCATTTGCTCTTAGATTAAAAAAAAGAAGTAATTATAAACTTTATAAGCAAAAGTTAATAAAGTAGGCCATTTTATAAGACGAGATAATATAAATAAAGAAAGATTAGTAACCACTGGGGCTGGTAGAAGTGCCCGCAGGTAGTGGGGTCAGAGAATTTTTTGGCTAATTTTGAATTATTTTTATCCTTCTTTACCTTTAATTCGAATTTAATATAGTTGGAGAATTTTTATAAAAATATATAAAAAAATTTATTTGACATTATGTGATTTTCAAACCAAATTATTGGATTGAGTGTGTCATTAAAAAACATCATATGATATTTTGCTCGAGTATGAAAAGTAGGAGCTTTTAAAGGCATGCTTGAAGGAATGATGTTTGCTTAGAAGTACCATTTCAAGTAGTTTACAGTAGAAACATAAGGGAAATCATATCTTTACAAATGATAAATTATTTAAGTAACAACATATCGTATTTTTAATTTACTTAACTAAGCATATACATAAAAATAATTAGTCTAATAACTTCCAATATGAGACAATAAAAGAGAATGAGTTGTGAGAAACGTTTATATTTTGGTTTAATACCCATAAATGGTGGTCCAACATTATGAATTTAATGGATATTAATGTCTTGTTTTTTTGGTAACAGTCAATGTATTTAATAGGAGCACAATGATATAGTTTTCTAGCAGATATTTGGTGTCCCTAAGCTTCTTTTCTCTTTTAAAAATATTCACCATCAAATTAGGAATTGAGAGCTTACAAGAATTCCAAAAATACATACTCCTTAATCAAACACATTAATGGTTGGAGGTATTTTGTTTTCTTCTGCATTTAGTCTATATGTTATTCTAATGTATAGTACTATTGAATATATATGTTAGAATTGGCTTACATTTGGTTTTAGTGCTATTAACTTTTGCCTTGTTAAAGTTTTTGGAGAATTTCAAATTTTATAAAAAAAATTTCATATCTGAAATATTTCTTTTAAAGTTGTTTTTGGACTTTTTTTTATTAAAGTAGAAATCTTCAATTAAGCATTTTGGAAGTGTTTTTATATTAAAAAATTTAGTTTTATGGTGTTTTTCTAATATGGTTTTGTTTGGTATCTGACTATTCATGAACTGGGTCTTTTTGACACAACTAAAGGTTAAAGAAGACTCATTTAACCAAACAATGCCATTTATGAGTTGTTTTAAAAACAAATTCTAATGTACTGGCTAAAACTAGAGCCTAACATTGTGAGCCTCTACCAACTAAGCTGAAGCTTGTATTCTATTTTATTATACATTGAAGTTATATTTATATAAACATTCAACATGAATCAAATTATCTTATGATTATTATGTCTATAATTTGCATTATGAATAAAATTTTGGATAAATTGTTTTTTTATTAATAGGAACAGCAACTCTAATATATAAAATTATATATTTATGTAATTAATCATATAAAGTGTTGAGACTTTTAATTGTAGTTAATTATTTTAATATAATAAATTTTATCCCACATGAATTTTTATTATATTGGAATAATTAATTAGGATGAAATATCAAATTATTTTTCCTAATTTTCCCATAGGTATTAATAATTAGAATATAATTTGATAATTTTATCATAAAGTTTAGCACAAATTTGTTTGAATTAAAATTTATCCCACGAGTAATTTTTATATCATTTGATTTATGTCTTTTAAGATATGTCTTACATTGGTAACAAATATATATAACTTGTTAGCCTCAATTTATTGATAAGTGGCATGTATATTTAAATTATGCAGATATTCAAATTGTTAGTTTATATGATACAAGTTGTAAAATTCCCGAATTGAGGGGTGAAAACTGTAAGATTTGGAAGGAGAGAATTCTTCTTCATCTAGGGTGAATGGACATTTATAAGCTATCCAGAAGGACGAACCACTTAAGGTAATTGAGGCTAGCACTATAGCTAAAATTGCTTTTTATGAACATTAGGAGTGCTCTAATCCCCTACGTGTGATGTCCATAAAAACCAAAATTTTTGCTAACATTCGTGGTTTTGTAAAACAACATGACAATGTATGTGCTCTACTGAAGGCTATTGATGAGCAATTCAAAACTTCAAAAAAGCACTTATAAGTACCTTGATTATGAAGTTTTCATATATAAGGCTCACCAGTGTCTGAGGTGTGCGTGAGCACATCATGAAGGTGAGGGACATTGCAACTCTGTTAAAGAAATTTGAGGTTGAGATCTGCATTACATTTTGAACACCCTTTCACCACTATACGGACCCTTTAAAATCTCTTAAAATACATATAAAGATAAGTGGTCAATAAATGAATTAATAACCATGTGTATTTAAAAGGAAGGGAGATTATCGATAGAACAGGGAGAGAATTTGTAGAGTGCAAATCTGGTTGTTTAAGGAAAGAAGAAAAATCAAGCTCAAGGGGAAAAGGTCAAATACCTACCCAAGTTGACATTAAGAAGGAATCCAAGTGCTTCTTTTGCAAGAAAAAAAGACATAAGAAGAAGGATTGTGCCAAACATAAGGAATGGCTTGAAAAGAAAGGTAATATAATCTCACTAGTTTGTTTTGAATCTAATATGCTAAAGTTTATCATGACATATAGTGGATTGATTCTGGTTGTATAATCCATATTACAAATGAGTTGTAGGATTTGCAAAACCCAAGGAAGCCTGTAATAGCCGACTTTCAGAACATACTAAGAGTTAGAATCCTAGACCATTGCACATAAGTAATAGCATTGAGAATTTACGAAATGCATTTCATTCATATGCATATCATTAGCAAACACATATGAAATATGACTTTGTACTTATTGCAAAGATATTATATACACTCAATTGACATATTCTGGGGTATGAAAGATTTAAAATGAACATGATATGAATTGTGAATTGTTATGTCTTAAATTTTTGTTTGATTGGATTCCAATTAGTAATTTGGAATTAATTGATATAAATTGAGAGAGTGATGAATTAATAAGTACGTTTGGACTAAGAAAAATTCCAAGTGGTAAGATAAAGTGACATATGAAAAATTAGGATGACTAAGCCTATAAATTGAGTGACATTTGGCATAGATAAATGAGTGACATTTGGCATAGGTAATTGATTGATAAATGGATCAATTATTGAGTGAAAAATGGTCCAATAACTAGGAGACAAATGATAGTATTAAGTGGGCAAATGGATTACATGCCTAATGACATATGACATGGGCAAATGGATTACATGCCTAATGACATATGACATTGAAAGATAATGACACCTTGTACCTAGTTAAATTAAGCTTATGCAGCAAATTTCTGCTGGAACATTCATCATCTTCTTCTTATTTCTCCACTGAAATTTGCTTCTAACCTACATCTTTGTATTTTGATTCAAGTCTAATTAAATTGCTACATCAAATCCATACTTATAACTTTCACAAAATAGCTAAAGAACCAGCTTATAGTCGTCTTCATCTTGTTGCTGAAAACTAACCTGTTTTTACGATGAATTTGTGATGGTCTAGCATGCAAGGAGGGCTAGGTTAACTTGATGTATTGAGGTAGAATTTGAGCTTAACAAGTAAGTAGAAATCTGATCTTTATGGAATGGTTTAATACAATGATAAAGATGATTGAATTGGAATGAAACGTATATGATATTGATGATGAAGTGTTCTGGAATATGTTGAATGAACTTAGATGTTTCTATGCTTTGTTTTTTATGTATAAAAACCATAGGTTATAGGGTATGATATAGATAAATTGGATTAGGATTGGAAGTAGAATGAAGGTGAATTTATGCTAAAGAAAAATGCCAATGGAGTATCCTTGAAAAGAAAAAGAACTAGGACTATATGTATGATAATGAATGGTAGTTTCTATTTTGATTTTTAATACATGAAAGACAATAATTTGTGAGCTGCCAATTGAAAAATTTTGAGCTAGAATTGGAGATGATGTTAATGAGGAATTGGAGTATAATTCAGGTTTAATTCAAGTATAATTGATTGACTATTAAGAAGGTGTTTTGAGTTTGGTATAAAGATGTAAAAATCTGGAAAAAATTGATGGAATTAGATGGTGAACTTTCACTTCACCCATCCCACAATCGTGTGAGTTGCAAACATGATCGTGGGAAATGGCTTGAAGTGAATAAAATGTTATTTTGGTGTTGTTTTGTGTGATTCTTGAACCAATTAAGGATAAGTTACTTCACTTTGGTACATTTGGACTTGCTTGAGGCTTTAAATGAACTTAGTTTGATATTGGATAGATTGATTGATGTTGGATAGGTTGATTAAGTGTTTGATAAGTTTAGGTTGTTAATTGATGTTATACCTTAAGGGAAAGTTTGTTCGATATCAATGTATCTAAATCTGGAATTTATAAGTGTTAAAAGAATAAAGTTATTCTTAGGAATGCAATTGTGATCCAAATGATATAAGTAAGGTGTATTAGGAATGAATGCTTGAGGATTGGAAATTATGTTAATATGTATATATAATGCTAGAAAAGGTTTAATGAATGTATGGTTGGTGAATTTGGAATAATCAAGTTTAGTTGACATATAATCTTAAATTATAAATTAGTTGTATCTAAGCTATGATGTTTGAATAATCAAGAATTGTGAATAAGGTTACATATCCGGAAAAAGTCAATTGAGCATGCATTTAACATGACATTTATATATGTGCATAATTGAATATTTATATGATTGATCAACTTAGTAATGAGTAAAATATGTGAGTATTGTATGATTAAAGAAGTACAAGTTGAATGTCAGCATCCAGACATTACCGAATCATCAAGGCAATAGCTAATCTTGAGCGTATTGTGACTTAATCTAGATGTTTTCTCACCATGATTGATTTGTTTCTGTTTAAATTTTAGTTATTAAACTGTTATTGATATGATTGCGATAATTTCAAACATTGATGGTCCGAGGTGTTTGATATTTAGGATTGTATTGGGAGTGCATCCTAATTAAATGTGAATATGAAAAATGTATACTCAATGAAATGTTGAACGCCAGACTCAAATCCGATGAATATGTGAAAATGACTGTGCACAATGACTGAAAATTATTGATAGTACATTTTGTGAAATGATGCATCACTTTGTTATGCATGATCAGATAAAAGAATTGTAACCGGAGTTACCAGTGTGAAAAAGAGCTTAAAGCTCATAAGTATGCACAAAAAGCCACAGGTTCAGTTATTAATGAGCCCAATATCCACAATAGGTACAGGATAGTAAATGAAATGAGCCCAGTATACACAATAGATACGGGACAGTAAATAGGTTCTCGGTCATAACAAAATAAAAATAAAAATGGAGTCACATGTGTATTTTCATTTATATACATACATGTGTCATGTGAAAGATTGTAATGAATTACTGATTTGTGATGATGTAGTGATTTGCAATATTTTTGTACATGTTAATGATATGAATAATTGAGACAAATGATCGGATTATTTTAAAATGAGTATATGAAATGTGTGAAGTTCATGATGTATTGTTGAGATGAGGTATATTGTGAATTTGGTTTATATTTGTAATGTTTGTGTTCTGACACGAGTGAGCACATCAATGATGGTTCACTCACTGAGTTCGCAAACTCATCAAAATTGCAACATTGATTTTCAGGTACGAAGGAGACCTAGCTTCTAAAGCAAACTAGTAAGAGTCTAGTATTGTAAATTTTGGGAAAAAAAATGGATCAAAGGTTCAGTCAACTAATATCTGAGGAGTTGTAGATTATGTTTATATAGTTTCTAATTTCATATATTGTAATAGAATAGTAAGCTCTCAGATGTTTTTTGTACTGTAAATATATGGATTATGAAATGTAATGCCACAATGTAAGTTATGTTTGTGAATGAAATGGACAAAGTTGATCTTTTGATTACTTATGTTCTATATGGTGCCATAATAAGTGAATGTGATTGCTCTAACATGTCATTTTCATAGGGTATGTTCTTGAATGTTCTCTTGATATTCGGGCATATGCTCTATGGTAGTGGTATGTTACAAAGTCAGTAAGAATTGAGTAGTATATCTTATCTAAAAACAAGATACGTTCATATATGGAGGCTGTTGGGGATTGCAATTTAATTTTTTGTACTAGTTTTATTTCAAAGTTAGAAAAGACATTTTATATTCCCAATTTCTCTAGAAAATTGATTTCAGTTTCAAGACTTGTACCATTTGGATATTCCTTACATTTTTCAAATGAATCCTTTAAGTTAAAATATAAATCTAAATTTGTTAGGAATGGTACATTATTTGATGATCTTCTCCATTTTAATTCAAGATAATACCAGTTACAATACATGAACAAGTTCATGTTGGAAGAAAACAATGTTTCATGAATGAAAATTCCTCTATATTGTGACACTGAAGATTAGGACATATCTCTATAAAAAGGATTAAAAGATTGGTGAATGACAGAGTACTTACACTTTGGATTTTACTGATTTTGAAACTTGTATGGACTGCATAAAGGGAAAGCAGACCAATAAATCAAAGAAAGGTGCCAAGAGAAGTTCAGACATATTAGAGATCGTACATATGGATATTTTTAGTCCATTTATGGAATTATATAGACATAAATACTTGATCTCATTTATAAATGATTACTGACGATATATGTATCTCTACTTGCTTCATAATAAGAATGAAGAACTAGATGCTTTCAAAATATTCAAAGCTAAAGTACGAAAACAATGTGATAAGTAAATTAAGATCATAAGATCTGATAGAGGTAGGGAATATTATGGTAGATATACTGATGGTGGACAAGCACTTGGTCCATTTGTGAGGTATCTTTAAGAAAATGAGATAGTAGCCTAATATACTATGCTTGGATCTGTGGACTAGAATGGTGTGGCAGAAAGAAGAAACTGAATATTATTGGACATGGTACAGAGCATGCTGAGTAGCTCCAAACTTCCTAGATCTTTGTGGACTGAAGCTCTTAAGGTGACAATGTATATATTAAACTGGGTACTAACCAAGACTTTTCCAAAGTTGCCATTTGAGTTATTTAAAGATTGGAATTTGAGTTTGTGACATATATGTGTTTGAGGATGTTTGTCTAAGATAAGAATTTATAATTTACATGATAAGAAATTGTACCTAAGGACCATAAATGGTTATTTCATTGGATATGCCAAGAGGTCTAAAGGATATTTCTATTGTCCATCATAGCACACTAGAATTGTGGGATCAAAAAATGCAAAATTTCTTGAGAATGAGTTGATTAATGAGAGTAATCAATTTCAATATATAGTTTCTGATAGTAATCATATGGATACTCAACCTTCCACCTCAAAGAGTAAAGTGATTGTCATTCACAACGTTCCTCAAGTTCAAATAGACATTGTACAACCAACTGTTGAAATTCAACAGCCAAAAATCAACATAAATGGCAATCAAGAAACTCCACAAGTTACTGATAATTTAATAGATCAGGTTATTCAGGAATTACCTGAAAGCATTCAATAACCAAGTGAACAATAGACTCCATAGAATAATATTGGCACAATATTAAGTAGATACACTAGAACAAGGAAATCAGCTATTACTAGTAATTATGTTGTATATCTATAAGAATCTGACTACAATATAGGAGCCAAGAATGGTCTTAAAATCTTTTCACAAGCCATGAGTTGCAAAGAGTCAATTTTATGGTACAATACTATGAAGGAAGAAATGAATTCCATGAAGAATAACGATGTTTGGGATCTTGTTGAGTTGCTTAAAGGAGAAAAACCCATGGGTTGTAAATGGGTATTTAAGATAACGAAAGACTCATTAGGCAACATTGAGAGATACAAGGCAAGACTCATTGGTAAAGGATTCACTTAACAGAAGGAATCGATTACACTCCAGTGTTTAAAAAAGATTCACTTTGTATAATTTTGACATTGGTTGCTCATTATAACATGGAATCGCATCAAATATATATGCAAATGGCTTTCTTAAATGGTGACCCAGAGGAAGAGGTTTATATGAAACAACCAGAAGGATTCTCCTCTAATGACGGTGAGCATTTGGTTTGCAAGCTTAAAAGATCCATATATGGATTGAAACAAGCATCTTTCCAGTGGTATTTAAAATTCCATGATATTATCTCATCATTTGGTTTTGAAAAAAAATATCATGGATTAATGTATATACCAAAAGGCTAGTGGGAATAAAAATTATTTTCTTATATTATATATGGATGACATGTTACTTGGAACCAATGATAGGCGTTTGTTACACAACATGAAATAATTTCTCTCTAAAAATTTTTAAATGAAAGATATGGGTGATGTGTCTTATGTCATTAGCATTAAGATCTATCGAGACAAATTTCATTGTATTTTAGGTTTGTCTCAAGAAACCTATATTAATAAAGTTTTAGAGAGATTTGGGATGAAAGGTTGTTAACCAAATGTAGCTCCCATTGTGAAAGGACCGTTCACCAAATGTAGCTCATATTATGAAAGGCAATAAATTCAATTTTAACCAATGCCCAAAAAAGATTTTGAACGGGAACAAATGAAAAACATTCTATATACTTCTGTAGTCGAAAGCCTAATGTATGCTCAGGTTTGTACAAAATTTGACATTACATTTTCTGTTAGAATGTTAGTCAGATATCAGAGTGACCTAAGATTATATCACTAGAGAGTTACAAATAAAGTATTGAGGTACCTTCAAGGGACCAAAAATTACACGCTTTTGTACAGACGGATCGACGATCTGGAGGTAATAGAATACTCAAATTCAAATTTTGTTAGGTGTGTTAATGCCCATGGAGCCATATCTTGGAGGAGTGTCAAGCAATCTTTGACTGCTACATCCACTATAGAGGCTGAGTTTGTTTCTTATTTTGAGGCTACATCACATGTTGTATGGCTAAAGAGTTTCATATATAGGCTTAAACTCGTGGATTCCATTTCTAGGCCCTTGAGAATATATTGTAATAGTTAAGCTGTTATTTTTCTAGCTAAAAACAATAAGAGGGGTAGTCAGAGTAAACACATCGACATTAATTTTTTAATCTATAAGGGAACATGTTAAGGACAAGAAAGTGTACATTGAACACGTTAGCACGGAATTGGTGATAGTTGATCCTTTAACAAAATGCATGCCACCAATGAAGTTCAAAGATCATGTTATTAAAATGAGATTGAGTTCTATTATATAGTTTTCATTGTATGGACAATGTTGTTTTTGTGAAACTCTTATAATATTTTTCTCACATTATTATGCACATTATTAGATTTTGAGAAAATCATTATTTTAGACTTGGAATAAACAATTACTTATTAAGTAATGTTACTACATTCAGTTGATACAAAATATAGTATATTGTAATATATAGAAGATAATACTGAACTACTAAAGGACTTATTGCCATAATTCATATATTAAATTTGGATCAGATTAGGATTTGATGCCAAGTTAAACTTATAGACCAAGTGGGAGAATTTGAGAAACATTCATATTTTGGTTTAATATCTATAAATGGTGGTCCAATGTTATGAATTTAGTGCATATTAATGTCCTATTTTTATGGTAACAGTAAATATATTTGACATTGATATGGTTTTTCTAGTAGTTATTTAGGGTCCCTAAGCTTCTTTTCTCTTCTAAAAATAGACACCATCAAACTAGGAATTAAGATCTTAGAAAATTTCTAAAAACATAGACTCTCTAAGAAAAAACATCAATGGCTGAAGGTATTTCATTTTTTTCACTTTTAGTTTTTATTTTATTTTAATGTATATTACTGTTAAATATATATATGTTAGAATTGGCTCACAAACCATAGTATTGTATATTTGTTTCACCAAATATGTTTGAAACCAATTTTCCTAAACTATCTTGTTTTCTGGGGCATATCTTAATATAATATATATTGATCCATTTTGCTAAAAAACCATAGTAGGTCATTTTAGTTACTCTTATATAGATAATATTTAATTTAGGATAAAAGATATATACTTCTCTAGTATTTTAAAAAATTTTTGAAAAACCTTTTTATCTTTTAAATTTTTGGAAAAGTTTCTAATTTTTTAGATTTTTAAAAATTTCTTACCTAAATTTTGGTTTAAAATAACAACAAAATCCATGTGACGTGAATATTGCACTTATACCAATCAAATACCGATTATATAATAATTTAAACAATTTTTAAAGTCGAATCGAACTAATTAACTTTAACGTAAATTAATAATTTATTATAATTATTTTAAATTATTAATTTAAATAGTGTTTAAAAACTAAGTTGAGATATCATATTAATAACATTTAATTACTTAACGTTTGATATTAATACTACGTGTGCTTCATCATTTTATTAAACGAATGAGTTTTTAAAAAAGAATTAAAAATTAAAATAATTTTTTAAAGAATTTTTAAAGTACATAAAAAGTTTATCTCTTTTACCTTTTAATTTATTTACATTTACGAAAACCTGATGAATTTGCTCATGGAGTGATGAAGGTGAGAAAGTTCAAATTGGACTAAATTGATATTAAGATTGGATATATCGGTAGCATGAGCTTTCAAGTCTTCATAAGCCATCTCCAGATATGTAAAGATCTAAGCCATGCCTCACCACATACTGATGAGAGAGATGCTCTCTTTTCTCTCTCCACACCCTAGTCATGCCTCACCTTCTTCTTGTTCTTTTTGTTGTTATTAACCTTCTGCACCTTTCCCCTCCTCTACAGCTCTACTCATCTTCTTTCTTTGTTCCTTCCCTTGTCAAACCACCACGATTCCCAGATCTTAGTTCCCTGACCTAACCTTCTAATTTCCACCTTCTTCCTCTTCTTTTTGCTGCCATTAACCTTCTGCTCTTTCCCTCTCTTCCTTCCCTTATAAAACCACCTCCATTCCCAGATCTCAGATCCTCGACCTAACCATCCCATTTTCCCTTTCCCCACATTTTGCCTTCCTGCTACTGTGGTAAATTAGTCATTCTCCTAGCTGGTTTTTCCTTTCTGGTAATCAAACACTTTCCTGTTTTGTCCTTCCTTACCATTACTTTAGCCATATCTGTCCAACCTCACCCTCTGATTTCCCACCTTTAACCTCCCAACTGTTCGCTTAAGGTTACACACTCTAAGTTTCAATATTTTTAACCTTGGTAATTACCGCAAGTGCACGGGTCGTTCTTGTAGTACCGAAGGTGTCAATCCTACGAGGAAGATAACTAGCCCTAAAATCTAACGGCAACTAATTTTGTAAAACCTAATTAAACAACTATTGCAGTAATTAAAACTAATCAAGAATCAAATATGAGAATTTAAATCACCAAAAGAACAAACAGAAGTAACTCACATAAATAACACAATTTTTAACCTAGAAGTGATCAATTGAGAGAAAGGGAGAATTTATTCAAAATTAAAGAAAATCTTTCCAATTATGAATTTTTCCGATTTAATGGGCCTAGACGGTCTTAGGGTAAATTACTCTCTCTAGAGTTATAATTCTTAACCCTAATTGATATTCCCTAATTCAAATTATAGAAATTGTGATCTCTCAATCTGTAATTTGTCCAAAACCTAAATTAGTTCTAACATTGTCTATTAACCTACTCGGAATCTATGCTCGATCTCTCGTTACAAGACTTGACCAGTTTGATTCAATTCTCTACCTATCGATTTACCTAACTCTCGTTAACCTAAATCGATAATTTTTACTGACTCACCGTCTCGGTTTATTTCCCAATTATGAAGAATCGAATTAAATCACAATAAATTGAAATAAAACACAATCGAAACAATCTTATTAATCTCAAGAATAAATCAACCCGAAGGTGAGTTTAGACAACATCAACATTCTATGAAAAACATTTCTATTCAATCTCCAAAATTCCATACATCAATGAAATCGAAATAAAAATTAGAATATACTTTCGGAATGGATCTCGAAGGCCTGACTACGGGAAACCACTTGTTCTGGGAAGTAAGTCGCACCAAGCGTGTCTTTGTGCCTCTCTTCCTTCGTCTCCTTCCTCGATCGATTGATCTCTAACTAGGTTTTCACTTGGATTTTTGGAATAGTCTCTCTCTTTTGCAGCTCTTGGCTCTCCTTCATCTATCACATCATATTCTATTTATATCTTCCAGACTCTAGGTTAAAGTCGAGGTCGAAACGATCTAAAAATTCATCCAAAACTTGAGTTTTTTTGTCAGCCAGACACAGTGCACTATCGTGGCCCTACCTACCACAATCGTGGCTGACACTTTTTCCTTTCTGTCATGATCGTGGCCTGACTTGACACTCTCTGTCACGATCGTGGCTCTTGGTGAACGATCGTGGCCTAGCTACTTCTGGTTCTTCCTCTTCTGTCACGATTGTGGCCTGTGCTTTTTAGCCCAAAAACTCTTTAACTGTAACATCCCGTTTCCATATAACGGGTTAAATTGTAGAAACGGGTACACGAAAGATTAATCGGAGAAATTTAGAAAAAACAGCTCATGCTCATGCATTTGTGAACGATGATTTTTGCACATGAAAAATAACTGTACATGCATTTATGACATTTTCCCGGTATAATTGTGAATTACTGAGAATTTTGGAAAATGTGCTTTGTGTGATTTATGAAGAGAGTGTTTT
>JANQBM010000007.1:28207912-28232934 GCA_025594535.1 Erythroxylum domingense | reverse complement strand
CTCACACACGACAAACACCCAAAGCCTTCTTCTTTCTTTCACTTAACTAGGAACAAAAAGACCAAAAAGCCCCTCCTTGTTAGGCTTAAGTTCTAATCTCTTAAGTGAACTTCCAAAATTACCCCTACAAGAACTCTTATTCTTCCAATTTCAATTAATACCCTAAGCTTCCAAAAGTTAATCTCAATTTCTCCACTTAATCCATAAATCTTAAAAAAAATTCTATCCCTAAAAAACTTTATAATTAAAGCCTAATCACAACAAAATAATAAAATTAATCCCAAACATATTGAAGAAGAAATCGGGGTCCAACAAAGTACCTGGTCCATTTGCTAGGTATCTTCAAGAAAATGAGATAGTAGCCCAATACACTATGTCTGGATCTCTAGATCGAAATGGTGTGACCGAAAGAAGAAACTGAACATTGATGGACATTTAAGTTATTTCTAAGTCCTTGTGGACTGAAGCTCTTAAGACAACTGTGTATATATTAAATTAGGTACCAACTAAGGTTGTTCCAAAGACGTCATTTAAGTTATTTAAAGGTTGGAAACCGAGTTTACAACATACAAGCGTTTGGGATGTCCGTCTGAAGTAAGGATTTATATTCCACAAGAGAAGAAATTAGACCTAAGGACCATAAGTGGGTATTTCATTGGATATAGTGAACGGTCTAAGGGATAACATCACACTAGAATTGTGGAATCAATAAATGCAAAATTTCTTGAGAATGACTTGATTAGTGGGAGAGATCAATTTCAAGATATAGTCTCTGATAATGATCATATTGATGCTTAACCTTCCACCTCAAACAGTAAGGTGATTGTCATTCACTGTGATCCTCAAGTTCAAATAGACGTTCTACAACCAACTGTTGAAATTCAACAGTCTACTGTAAACATAAATGACAATCAAGATATTGCACAAGTTGTTGATAATCTAGCAGATCTAGTTATTCAGAAATTACTTGACAACATTTAGCAACCAGTTGAGTAACAGACTCTATAGGAGAATGTTGGTGCAACATTAAGGAGATCTACTAGAATAAGAAAATCAACTATTACTAGTGATTATGTTATATAACTACAAGAATCTGACTACAATATAAGAGCCGAAAATGATCCTAAACTCTTTTCACAAGCCTTGAGTTGCAATGAATCAAATTTATGGTACAATGCTATGAAGGAAGAAATGAATTCTATAAAGAATAAAAATGTTTGGGATCTTGTTGAGTTGTATAAAGCAGCAAAACCCATAGGTTGCAAATGGGTATTTAAGATAAAGAAAGTCTCATTAGGCAACAATGAGAGGTACAAGGCAAGACTCGTTGCCAAAGGATTTACTCAAAATGAAGGAATTGATTACACAGATACATTTTCTCTTGTGTCTAAAAAGGATGCACTTCGTATAATTTTAGCATTGGTTTCTCATTTTGATTTAGAATTGCATCAAATGGATATGAAAATGGCTTTCCTAAATGGTAACCTAGAGGAAGAGGTTTACATAAAACAACCAGAAGGATTTTTCTCTACTACTGGTGAGCATTTAGTTTACAAGCTGACAAGATCCATATATGGATTGAAACAAGCATCTCGCCTGTGGTATTTGAAATTTCATGATATTATTAATCATTTGGTTTTGAAGAAAACGTCATAGAGTAATATATATACCAGAAGGTTAGTAGGAGTAAAATTTGTTTTCTTGTATTATATGTGATGACATATTACTTGCAACCAACGATAGGGGTCGATAGGGGTTTGTTACATTATGTGAAACAATTTCTCTCCAAAAATTTTGAAATGAAAGATATGGGTGATGCATCTTTTGTCATTGGCATTAAGATACATCGACACAGATTACGTGGTATTTTGGGTTTATCTCAATCAACCTATATTAATAAAGTTTTGGAGAGATTTCGAATGAAAATTTGTTTACCTAGTGTAGCACCCATCGTGAAAGGGATAGGTTCAAATTGGACCAATGCCTTAAAAATGAATTTAAAGGAACAAACTAAAATTATTCCATATACTTCTGCAATTGGAAGCTTGATATATGCTCAGGTTTTTACAAGACCTGACATTGCATTTGCTTTTAAAATGTTAGGCAGATATCATAGTAACCCATAATTAGATCACTGGAGAGCTGCAAAGAAAGTATTGAGGTATCTTCAAGGGACCAAAGATTACATGCTTACATACAGACGCACTGATAATCTGGAGATAATAGGGTACTCAGATTCAAATTTTGTTGGTGTGTTGATTTATGAAAATCAACATCAGGTTATATCTTCATGTTTACCAATGGAGTCATATCTTGGAGGAGTGCCAAGTAGTATTTGATTGCTACTTCCACCATGAAAGCTGAGTTTATTTCTTATTGTGAGGCTACATCACATGGTGTATGACTTAGACTTGTAGATTCCATTTCTAGGCCATTAGGGATATATTGTGACAATTCAGTTGCTGTTTTTCTAGCAAAAAACAATAAGAATAGCAGTTGAAAGGAACACATCGACATCAAGTTTTTATCTATAAGGGAACGTGTTAAGGATAAGAAAGTAGTCATTGAACACGTTCGTACTGAATTGATGATAGCTAATCCTTTAACAAAAGGCATGTTGTTAGAATAGGATTGATTTCCATTATATGGTTTTTATTGTATGGACAATGTTATTTTTATGCAACTCTTATAATATTTTCTCATATTATGCTGCAAATTATTGAATTTTTAGAAATTTGATTATTTTGGACTGGAATAAATATAGGGCATATTTATTAAGTAATGTTACTACATTCAGTTGATACAATTATAGTATACTGTAATACATGAAAGATAATACTCTGTTACCAGAGGACCTATCGCCATGATTCGTATATTGTATTTTGATTGGATTAGGATTTGATACTAAGTTAAATGTACATACCAAGTGGGGGAATGTGAGAACTTTTCCTCTTCTAATGTCATAAATGGTCCAAACGTTATGTAAGTTAATGGGTATGAATTCCTAGTTTTAAGGTAATTGATATTGTGATTGATGAAAGCACATTCGTATAGGTTGTTTTCTCAATTTTTGGGTCCCTAAGTTTTTTTTCTCTTCTGAAAGACATGCACCATCATATTGGGATTTAAGAGCTTAGAAGAATTCCAAAACGCAACTCTTAAAGCACCAACAATAATGACATGAGGTATTTCGTTTTTTTTCTTCCGAATTTATTTTATATGATATTTTAATGTATATTATTGTTGAATATATGTTAGAATGTGCTTAAAAAACAACAAGTTTTATTTAAAAGAATAGGATCTTAGGCTCGTCTGAATTTGGCCAGTTAAGACCCGAATCTAATTTAAAAAATGTTATTTTATACTTTTAATTTTAAAAAAATGATAGGAGCAAACCTATTGTCATCACTTCTTCCCCTAAAGCGCCCAACTCATAATTGGTGAATTCGTAGGTTCAATTCCTACTGGATACACGCCAATGGAACCTTCCAATAAGTTTATTGGAATTGGCTTACTATCATTGGAATCTCATCATTTATACATAACGAATTAGTGTGGTATATAAGGCCAGTTGGGATTTTAGAAGAAAAGCTTTGTATAATAGTTGGATGTGTATTCTCTTAACATTGGTTCTCTTCTAGTTAGAGACCAAGTTGGTATTTTTCTTAATGGACTTGTTACTTCTTAAGTTTCTTTTGGTAACTAGCAATGAAAGATTGAAATAAGAATAAAAAGATTTTCAATATATTTCGCCATCCTTCCTAATAACTGAACTCTCAAACATCAGCTAAACAAAATAAACCAATACATTGTATACAATTAACTATTGCATTATTATTTTTCTAAGGCAAGAAAAACAGTAACATGCGATCTGAACCCACACTTTCCTCTGCTATTGGACTTCTCACTGTATACTCTCCTGGTAACCTGAACAAACAGCGGCAAAATAAAGAAAGAGAAGCCAAGGCCATCAAACAACACAAGGAGTTGTATCGTTTCACAAATCGAAAAAGGCAACGCATCCTCGGGAGCCCACTTTAACCGGGAGGAAATCTTGTATTCTAGATGCTGTGTGTTATCCTACGTCGGAGCATTTAGCCTACATATTATGCTCTGGCATGGACACAAAGCATCTAATATAAAGAATGAGGTGCCATCAAAGCGTGCTAGGAAACCTCTCCACTCCACTTTTCAATCACTGAACACTATTCGTGTGGACCCATCTTCATTGTCAAAACTACAAGCCATAACACAAAGCATATATTTCTTATATCAAAGCTTTTCAAACTTCTTAAGTGACAAGGAAAGTACAAAGCACCCAACTAACGGACAAACTCTGTGCTGGATTCTCTACGTAGATGGATAGATAGATATATAAATACCGTTGAGGGACATACAACCATGCAAAAACCACAAAACACTCCATAGATAGAAGAGCAGAAGATTGGATTACGTTCGGTGGTGGCGACTGAGGTATGGGTGGTGGCGGAGGAAGCAGTCTTATGAGGGTGGTTGGTCGGACCGTGACGAGAGCTGGTGTTACCAACATACAGGAACCAATCTCAGGTGCTGCTGCTGCTACTTCACCGGTGTCAACACACAAACCAAGTTCCAAAAACAGTCTACGTTCTGTTTCTGGTTCCGGGTCTTCATTTTCTGCTTCTTGTGTTCCTTTATTTGGGTATTCTAGGGGTTCAAACCCCAGTTACCGGCCTGCTGTTGTTGGAGCTGCTTGCTGTGATGAATATGAGTCGGTTTTTGGATATGTAAGTGAAGAGGAGATTGAATGCGGGGTTGTTGATTATTTTCTGAACTGTTCCTTCCACAGATGAAGTTCATTACGCTGTTTCTGCTCTTAAATTGTGAGGACTTCCAACTGTTCTGATATTGTTTCTTTTGCATCTGCTGAGATAAGTTTGATTATACTACTGATGTGGTTGTTGTTGTTACTAGTTTATTTTCCATATAGAATTAGGGATTAAATTGTCTTCATGATCTTCCTCAACTTGCCAATAATTTGGTGATTGTGATAATAATTGATATTACAGTGACTAATCTCGACCCAACTAGTTAACCCTGTGATATACTTGAATTGGTATTAGAAGTCTGAAGTGTAATCCCAATAATGGTTGCTGGGTAGGTGAAGTTGACATTTTTCAATTACCTAAGAGGTGCCCCCATATATAATAAGGGTCGAATTCCTGCAAAATCGCAAACGAGAAGCATGTCAGTTTCTGAAGAGTTGGATCTATGTTTTGCATGTGACAACTACTACTTTGTAATATTGTCTTACAGGTTTTTAAAAGATAAGTTTAGTTATGATGTGGAGAAGGAGACCAAAGATGATATTTCAATCGGGAGAGGGTTGTTGCACCCAGTTCCTTCTGCAGGCTCAGAGTTTGGTTGGATAGAGCCCTCTACGCATCTATGCAATTCAAGGGAACTGAACCCTCATGGCTCTAGTCCAGTTTATGATGCCTTACATATGTTGCATGATCCAGCTGTTCAGGTGCCCGATGATGTTGATAGTTTTACACGAACGTTTATAATCAGTGTTTGTAACATGTCAGAAGTGCTTATTATAACTTGTTCAAAAGCTTATTATAACTTGTTCAAAAGCTTATATTTACCTGAAATTGCAACCACTTTTGGTGCAGAAACCGGTGATTTCACTTTCTTCTGATAAAGCTTTTTGGGATGTTGTTTTGAACAATGAAGCGGTTCAAGAGCTGAGGAAGGCCTACAGTTCAGGTGCGTGAAATTTCTTAAATGAATGGATATTCCTGTTATAGACATACTGTGTTGGTGATGCTATTTCTTAAGGGGAATACGTGCTCCAATCGGTCGGTTCCAACTTTAAAGTGCACTGTTATTGTATAATGAAACTGTTTAGGCTTGTGTGAAACATGTCCTTATTATCTACTCCTCCCCTGTTCAGAAATAAGTGACATGTTTCAGCACAGATTTTGCCTTCAGGATTCTGAGTCTAGTAAGGAATGGTCTCCTCTATTCCAACCCGTTCTATTAAATTTTATTCGTACATTTATGTAAGGTCCACGTAAATATGTGAATGTGATTTAATAGAACATGATAAGAACACCGTAATCGGAACAAGAGATCTGATCCCTTCCGTTATGCTGGTAGAAAATTTGCTTTAGATCGTAAATTGCTATTGCTATTGCTATGTAGACCATACGGGTTTCCTGTACAATGGTTCTACAAGAATATGTTCTACTAGTGAATTTCGTGTCTGATTATGAGGAGAAAAGTCTTGAAATTCTTGGGGAGGTTTGATGTCTGGAATTTCCGTTCAGATGAAGACGTTCAATCAAATTCGGGAAAACCAGATGCGGTTAGCAGCGCTAACACTGAACACAATCCAGCCACGAATGTCATTAAGTGGATCTTCGAAAACACAAAGGCTGGAGTCACTGGGCTGGTGGAGAAGATAGTGCAGCTGGTGAACCAATTGTTTAAGCCACATGATGAGAAGAAAACAGCAGGAGTGCAGGACCCTCCTCAAGTCTGTTTGAGCAAAAACTGAGATCGATAGTGCAGCTGGTGGACCAGTTGTTTAAGCCAAATGATGAGAAGACAACAGCAGGACCCTCTAGTCCATTTGAGGAAAAATTGAGATCCTCCACCCTGCTTTCGGTGGTGGTTGTACTGATCGTGATGGTGACTCGAGCAGCCTATGGGGTACTTCGTATGATTAGGGCCTAAAGTAAAAATAGGGTACTTATTTTTACCTAATTTTAAGCTTTCTAAATGAGCTTTGAGCGGATATCCTGGTTGCCTTTGCCCAAGGCTGGCTCTGCATATGATGTTTGATGTTTGGCTAGAAATATATTTACTTGGCTGGGTTTGTTTTCGTCTACAATTGTGAGATCAGAACAATTTAACATGTTGCTAAGTGATATTTACAGAGATCTTTGAAATCCAAGCTTTATAAGGATCGCTTAGTCTGCTGACTCTCTAATTGAAACACTAATAGCCCTTTTCCACAAAACTCTGGTACAATCATAAGGTAGACGGAAAAAATGAAAAGTAAAAGCAAATTGTAGAATCTAATCAGGGCTAATCTGAGAGTTTAAGAAAGAATCAATATCGGGGGTCACAACAGCTCGCTTCCTGAGCTCTCCTAATATCACAAAAGTGCTTAGTCGCAGTGTTGATCGCCATAACATTTTGACGAAATACACGTTCTGAACCCGGTGAAACAGGCAAAGTGCATTGCCTTTTAACTTGTTAATCAAGATCATGCTTTCGTTAAGATACACAAGTATTACAAGTGTAAACTTTATCAGTTTGAAATCTGCAGAAGAATGAAAGATTGGAAGATACAAAAAACTGCTGATTTTTTAACGCGATTTCAGGAGCAGGGTTATGTATCACATTGCTTTTCTGCATGTCATATGACTTGCATCATAAATCATATTGCCTAGCTTCAACTTGACTGCCCCACTTCTGTAAACCAGCATTTTGCCCATGTATAAATTGAAACAGAAACACCATTGTCTCCTCATTTTCATCCTGTCATTCAGCAGTTCAATTAACAACAGAACGACAGTCAGATTATCGAAAATGAGAATCAATGAGAGTACAAACCGCCAGAAGGCCAAGATCTGAGGCATGATTGATTGTGGTTTCATCATATTCCTTATTTACAGCCTTCCCACACTCAATGGTAATTGTCCTTTTGTATATGAGATCGACTTCATATATTTCTAACAAGGTGAGAAAGTAAAACTCATTATTTTACTCCAAATGAAGATGTAAAGTCTAGACACTTTAGAAATGAATTATAACAACACCAACAACAACTCAGTGACAGTCTCGCGGAGTCTGGATGTCACTGATCCTCTCATCAATTCAATTGTTTAAATGAACCAACTCCTAAAACCACTACCACAATACAACCATTAACCAAACACGGCCTATAAGTCTAAATAGCTAATATAATATAATAATACGAAGTTTTTTTGGCCACAAGTCCCATAGTTAAAAGGAAAAAACCAGGAATGTTGCAAAACTTTCACCTCCCAAATAGAGAAATCTGAATCTGATGGAAGCAGCGAAATTGGGAAATTATGGAAAAGTATAGAACTGAAAGAGCTTACGTTAAATTTGCTCATCAGCTTCTGAGCCTGAGAGGCGTCATCTTCAGTACTAGAATTGAATTCGCTGAATATGACAAACAACAGTTGAAGCGAAAATGATCAGTCGATTGAACTGTGAAGCAAAGAGAAATTGAAACGAGATGATGGTGTGTGAAAAAAATACGCACGTGTTGGGAGGATTGGGTCGGGGCTTTCTCTGAGACTCGAGTTTAGGCGCGAACTTGCTCTGCAAGTAGTTCGCTAGAGATTTAGAACTCAGAACCTTGATTCTACGGTTTGAAATGAAATTAGGCGGGAAATGGATTGAATGAATTGGACTAATTTTAGCTCTCTCCGGCCGTTAGATCTCTTTTTAATTGCTTATTACCTGATTTTTTGTTTTGATACAATAGTGGTTTTTGTTTAAGAAAGGCCACCAGTCACCAATTCGGCCCAAACAATTCAAGCCCAGCCCTATCAAACTTAGACAATCCAAGGCCTAATCAGGTCAAGGCCGAAACGACACCAGATGCCAAGCCCAAATCTAAGTTAAATCAGAATCCGATCAAGTTGGTACTTCATCAACTTGGGGTTCCATCCCTATCTTTTACTGAAAGACGTCAGGATTAGAAACATAAATATAAAAAAAAGATTGAATTTAGGGCAATTAAATATAGAAAGGACGATAGACATTAAAAATCCAAATTGGGCACATTGAAAACAAGTTAGTACTAAACATCTTAATTTCAAACAACCATCTTACACATATTAAACGTAGATAAGAAAATCCTAGTTCAAGGACAGGAAAGGCAGTCTCCTGTCTCAAGCAAGCAACTGGACCCTTTGAGCACAACCTAATGGCAGACCATCAATACCTTCTTTCACAGAGTCCAGACATGCCAGTCACACCACAACTACCTTGCAAAGATTTCTTTTCATCTCACACCTAAATCCATCCTGACCAAACTTGCAGACAGTAAGGTTAACTTATGAATGAAAAACATACGATAAAAATGCAGTAGGACCATCAACCAACACCCCATCAGAACCCCATCCCACCTTCATGGACCTCAACTACTCCCTATAGTTCACCACCAAACGGTAGAAAGCAAGATTAAACAACAAATCAGATTAGTGTTCAACGGAAATGAAATTTAAGTTGCAACTAGCAGGTGGTTTAATCTATAGGTGAAAATTTGCAGACATACTTCAGATCAAACACACCCAGAACCCTCACACGAGATCAGAATGTAAGACTACGTACATATCAGAAAATGGGTGGTAATCCTCTATGACTGGACAATTTAAGATTGACCCACATAATCCTTTATCATGACACGCGACTATCGTCAACACAAGTTAAATTTTCTAAAAATAATATTTAACTGACTACCATATTGAGACCAAGAAAGTAAAAATTGTGAACGGAACTGAGTAATGATTGTTGCAACATTTTTAGTCAAAAAAATAAAAAAAAAAGAACAGAGAGAACATGAAACCCAAGATATATGATTCATGTTCTGCTACCTGCCACATGGACACTAAAGGAGACATCAGAAAGTATAGAGAATAAAGAACAAGAATATGAAGAAAGACACATGAGAGCTACTCCCACATGCCCAAATTACCTTCATATCCAAGGAATATTCACCTTGCCAGATAATGAATCGAGAAAGCTGACCCAGGGAAGCTTCAAGCATGGCAACTACTATAACATGGTTACTTCAAAAATAGATATTATACCCGAATACAGAACCAAGATGAGGTAAATTATAACCAACTAAACAACCCAAGATTTAATGTAACAACAAAAAAGATCAGCAAAGTTGTTCTATGAAGTCCAAATGAGAAAATGAAAGGGATGATTAGCCAAAGCAGATTAAATAGGCGGGATACCAAGCATCCAGAAGTAAATGAAATTATGTCCTACAAAACAGACAAGGAATCCATAAGAATAAGCTGTGAATGGGTGTCTCAAAGATGCATCCGCATGAACAGAACTTCAAGACCGAATCTCTGCAAATGTCATAACAGTACATCAAGGTTAAAGATGTGAGTCCCAAACTTCCAACAAAGTCATGGCAAGAGGTAAGAAAACAGGTTGCTCCAAGAAACATCAGGCCTGTAAACATTATTCAATAATGGCAAAGGAAAAGGGTTAAGAGACATAAGAAAAAAGATGCTAAACAATAGTGTTTTTAGTGCATGATTCCAAATGATTAGAATGGAATTAAAAATTACAATGAGAAACAGACCAACTCCGTAAAGGCATCGCCCCAAATATAGAGAAAAAAGTAATTAGATAAGAATATCCATTACCAAAACATGGCAAAACATCAGCATTAGCATTAAAAAAGTTAACCCAATGCAACAACTAATTGCATCTAAAGAAGGGGGGTCGTAAATTGCAATTACACTGCCTTCCCTTAAGATACCTTGGACATACAAAGAACAAGGTGAATGCAAGATAAAATGGAAATATGGAAAGCCAAAATATATCAGAAAGATTCTAACTTCAAAGTTCCTGAATCAATATTCACAGCATTACTGAAAATAGCAGAGGTTAGTGGAAACTGTTTGTATCTTCATTTTCTAGTCTAGAGAAGGGCTGAAGTCCAAAAACTATCCCTGCGCACGAGTTCTGTCCTAGCAGTATATAAGTGCATTCAGTACATGCAACTAAAGTAAATATGTCAACTGCACAAATAACCAGAATTGGAACAAATTCAGATATTGTGTATGTTTCTAGTCAGCGTCTATACCTTTAAAATAGATACTGCCACTAGACCAAGTCACTTCATCTCAGCCAAGAACTTCTCATACTCGGTGTCAGCACCACTGGTTGCCTTCTCTACGTGTGAAGGTGCAGGGGGCACAGATGGGTTCGAGGCCCAAGGTACATTACTCAAGCCCTGAGAATGGTTAGTTGTTGGGACAGGGGCAGGAGGAGGCGGAGGAACAGCAGTATAATAAGCTGAATAACCTAGAGAAGCTGAAGCTGTTGCATAAACAGGTTGAGCAGCAGTAAATGGAATTGGGGCAGCAAAGTTGGCATACACATTAGAGGACACAGGAGCATTAGAGGTGCTATTTTCAGTTTGTACTCCTGGTGGGCAGCTTTGTTGTGATTCATCAGATGAAATACTCGGTGCAGGAGCAACTGAGGGATTTGTCTGTGATAGCTGAGGATATTGAGTTGGGTACGTAGGCATAGGCTGAGCCGGGATGGGAGGATACATGGCTGAACCTGGGGGGGGAGGGGGAGGGGGAGGAGCAGTATATGCAGCATAAGGAGAAGGAACAGGAGGTCCCCAAGGGACTGGACTTCCACTATAGCTTGGAGGGGGAATACCTGCATAGCCAGCAGGAGGAGCGTTTGGAAGAGGACCACCAGGGGTAAATTGTTGCGATGGATAGGTGCCAACAGGTTGAGTTGAAATTGGGTACATGGGCATAGTAGATACCGGAGGAGTTGGAGGAACCGTGGGTTGAGGAGGTTTTCCAGCGACTCGCACAGCTATGGTTCGACCTTCTAAGCGATATCCATTCATGCTTGCTATTGCATTATTGGCCATTTGGACATCACGATATTTCACAAAACCATATCCTTTGCTCAGTCCCGTAACTCGGTCTTTAATGACCTTAGCCATTACAATATCTCCAAAAGCTGTAAACAATCCAATCAAACCATCATCGTCAAGATTAGGAGGCAAGTAGCCAATGTACAAATTTGTATCGTCATATTCCTTCGTGGAGGGTTTAGCCCCATTCATCCCTAATCCGGCTTGATTTGCACTACCAAGACCACCAGTATTGCTTGCCCATGGTGGATTGGCTCCAGAACCACTCGACCCCAAAGCTAAGGTTGAACTTTGCTTAGTCACAGACTCAGGCATAGTCCCTCCTAACTCAGCCAGAAAGTTCAGATACTCGTCATCCATTTTCTTCCCTGTTGTTCCCTTCACAGGACAATCAATAGTTGGATGTCCACCATCACCACATATCTTACATAGCACATCACTCTTGAACGTAGTAGTACGTGAAGGACAAGCATACTGCCTGTGTCCTGGTTCACCACACAGTCTACAGAACTCTTCATCCCTGATTGTCCCGTTCAAAGATGCGAGTTCTCTAAGCTGCTGCCTCTTATGCTCATTCAAAACCTCATCAACAGGCTGCAGCAACTTCTCAACCATTCCTGCAGCAGCATCTAAAGCCTCTTGAGTGTCTGCCTCAACCAAAACATGCAAATCCTCATTCTCTGATGGGTCTGGCTTTAAATCCCTCTTTTGCTGCAGTCTTCCTTCCTTCACCGATCCTTTACCCCTAATAACTATCTTAGCTCCGGTCTCCCTCTCCATTCTCTTTTGTGTATTCCCTCTCGGTCCAATAATCAATCCAATAAAATTGTACCCTGGATACTCCTTCATAGGTATATAAAGCTTCTTCTGAAGCTTCGGCGGCCGGTAATCCGCCGGGGGCTTAAAAGCAGGGTTCTTTTTAATGATCTGAGATATAATCTCTTGCCTTTCTTTGTTTAATCTTTCTCTAGCTCTATACTCTCTAGTATTAATCCTAATCCCCAAGTTATCATAAATTGGTTCAGGTGAGGGGGACCTCGCTCCTTCGGGTCGATCATCAAGAGGCATACCCGATTGCAACAATCTACTGATCTCAAGCAACCTAGCATTCAAAGCCTGAATTTCTGGGTCAAACTCAATACCTCCGGTGAAGTCCTTCATAAAATCAGGAAGCTGAATGACCGGCTTCGGCTCATCAGCCCACCTCGATTTCCTCTTCCTCGTCCCACTACCAGACTCATTATTCCCACCATCGGTCGACTGATCGTTTCCGGAATCCGCTGGCTGTTCCCAACGGCTCCTCCTCCGCCGGCGACTAGTGGTCTCCTCCTCCCCTCCCGACTGATCCCTATCGCCGCTGTTAGTATTAGTCAGACAATTTCCCGATAACAGAGGCTTTGGAATTTCCAGTTTCGGAGTAGATTCCGCTACCTGGCTATCGTAACCGTTTTGAGATTCACTTTCCAAACCAGCAGTAGAATTTAGGGTTTTGCAGGGCTTCTGGGGATCGCCAAACTGAGGCACCTCCGAGGGAATCTTGTCACCAGCATCGAATGATCCAGGTGGTGGAGGATCAGGTATTGAGGGATCTAGGGTTTGAGATTGGGGGATTGGGATTGGGTCCATAGATTAGGGTTTGAGAGCAGATTTTATCGTGATTGAACAATAATGTGACTTGCAACGCTCTTCGATATATGGCCTTTGCGTTCATAACTTCATATAAATATGAGGAGGGACTTGCACCTATTTTTAATATATTATTATTTTATAAAATTATTTAATATATATTAAATTATTTAATATTAATTATATTATTTAAAATTTAAAGTATTGGGTATTTATGTGTTTGTATTTTTTAAAATATTATGTTTCAAAATTACTAATTGGCAATACAACTATTACATATTTATCAAATTAAGTTAATATAAATTATTATGTCATTAAATGGTATACCAATAATGTCTAAATAAATATTGTTAAAATGCATAATAATTATTGCTTAATTAAAATTTGTGGCATAATATTTTTAAAATTTATGGTATTGAAATTTTTTTAATAATTTTATAAAGTTAAAGTTGTACATGAAGAAGTAAGCTTGACAATTTATCTCATAACTGGTCCGACTCAATCTAAACTAGCCCAATTCGAGACTCGATTAATAAAACGATGTAGTTTTGAATAATAGGTCATGTCTATTGCAAATCCCACTTAAATGATTATTACAAAACAATTATTAACACAGAAAATTTTCTTAGAATACTAGGCCTACTCCAACTTAACCTAAAATTTACTAAATGAGGCAGAAACCAGTCTGAAATCTAATTAAAATTTGAACCTTTTCCAAAATTTAAATCGAATCAATTCACGAACTCAATTCAAGTACTCCTTTTTAAGTTTTAACAACCGTATAAACAACTTCAGGTCGGATTAGATCGGAGCAGAGGAAAAGTGCCCTCTCGGATCAAGCAAGGCACATAAAACTCTACAAGTAAAGGGATCCTTTCAAGCTTCAATCTTTTTCATTCCAAACACGGATTGCCATTATTTATGAACCAAAAGCTTATTACACAGCATGTCAAACTGAAAGCAGATTCAATAAATTTAATTCATTCATTTACAAACTTATAAACAACTGAATGATAGTAATGACACACAAACTGACATTTGCATCACCACTGGATAGATCTTTTATAGTGAGGAGAGGTTAAGTTTTTGTCTACATATATGTACAATATTCAAGTGCTGAAGAACAGGGAATAGGAGGTCTTCAGTGTAGTGCAGGTTTCACATGGAAAAGACCTGAAATCAGTGAAAAAAATTTCAAGTTTCGTGTACCTAAACCAAATACCAACAAGGTTAGAGATTAATAACAATAAGATAAAAAAACTGCTTTCTGCTTGATGATGATGAACAAACGTATTCGGTACAAAAGTTCTCACAAAGGCCTAGCCAGTCAACCAAGAACTTTCATAACGAATTCTGGTCTGTAATAGGGCTCTTCCAATGCCAACTTTTAATTTCAAATAGCGAAAAGACTCGTAATTTTAGATTAAATCTTGAGGATTACCTGCTTTCAGCGGCTAGAACTACCAAGATCAAAGTCCATAGTGTAATCATATTCGATGGTTGGGATCACTGATGCTACAAATTTCAGGAAAAGGAAAAGATACCTGCAGAAAATACAATAGTTTTTACAAGTTCTTGATTGATATAAATGAAAAGAAAACGAGGAGATTAGAAGACAAGACAGGGAATATAATTGAAATATGGTAAACAATCAGGAAATTGCTGGATTAGAAAGAAACAAATGGACAAACATTAATAAGCAAATCATTAGGAATCAATCCTACATTTCGTGTAAAATCTCAACAAATATACACAAGAATAATTTCTCTCTTTTGCAGTCAATAGGTGCCTTATGGGGCAAAACCAATTAGATTAAAGGTTTTACGATATATGCTGTGTTACGGAATGAGCCCTAATCATTTTCTTCTAGGTTCATAACCAACTTTTTCTTAATAGTGCAGGAATAAACTCACTTGTCAACTTCTGGCTCAACCCCACGTGACATCAAAACATCAATAATTTTCTTCATGACAGCACCATGTCGGCATGGATGAACAGAAGCATGCTTCCCAGGTAGATGAGGATGATCTTCAATAGTTACCTGCATACTTCTGAAGTCAGAAGGAATATGGAATGCTATTTTCAGAATTTTTATAACAAGCAATATATGTGTGAACAGCTACATAATCTGACAGAGACACTTAACCTGAATTTCACATAGATGGCCCAGAGTGAGATGAATACGTGGTACAACCATAAAGACATTAAGATTTTCTTGTTTGATTAACGAGACTTAAAATAAATTGTATATTCAAAACATAGGGACAGGCACATGCACAGAAGCAGGAATAAGAACATTGGATACTGCATATTGGAGACAATAATTCTTACTGTTTTGCGTGCATGATCTTGACTGACATCCTCAAGCACAAGTTCTGGTTGCAAGAGCATCCTTGACTGCAAGTTACAATGAGAATAGTCAAGGGGGTTGATGAAAATTTGCTGGACTGCATAAATAAATGGTTGATTAAAACAATATTACACAAGTACTAGTTGATTCCCATCAATAGCATATCCAAGTACTATGAGGGCATGGCCAACTTTCTAATGTGTGGTCAATGTTTTGGCAACTGTCACCTCAATAATAAGACGAAGCATTTCCATTACGTAAACAGTTTGCATAACAATGATTCTGAAATATAGACAAGAAAATGGAACAGTAAAGAGAACAAACCTCATCATATCCAGTAAGCCATACACGAGGAGTTTGATAATATTTGTCATACCTGGAAATATAAGATTGAAAACCGTGTTTATAATTATATAAAAATGAGTTTGATTTCGATCCCCATATGAATCCTTAACAAGAATCACAAAACTGTTATATTCAAGGTTAATTGAACATAAAACAAATGAAGCCATGAAAGATTACAAAAGCAACCAGTGGCAATAGAAATGAGTAATGTGAGGAAGTTGTCAATTATTCTTACGTTATGCTGACATCGTAAGTTCTAGTATGCAGTATATTGTCGTCATCTGGCTCATGAGCCACGAGATATGTGGACTGAAGGGTTGCCTGCATTAGCTAGTCAGTTATAAAAATGCATTCTTCCTAAGGGAATCACAATGAAAGTAGTACAGTAGGGAGTGAAAACTTACAGGATCTGTTTCAAGTAGATTGTCAGGGTCTTCATAGTCTGCCATGTCAGGAATATCTTCTTCTTCTTCACTTCTAAAATATGAAGGGATTGATTGAATACAGTTCTGCTTGTTAATATCTAGGGCCTCCATTGAAGGCAAGTTCTCATCCTCATCACTTTTGGTTTCTGTTATAGGAGTCGAACCATGACGTCAGGAGATTAAAGTTTTCACAAGAATACTAGTCCACCATAGAAATATACCTTTTGGTTTCCCATGAGTTGCCAACCAGCCTTCACTATCTTCTGTATCAAGTAAAATTTCACATCCAGCAGCTTCATATTCTTCTTCTACTGAGGCGGCTCTTCGTAGGCAAGGCACTGAAAAGAAGTCAGTTTTCCTTTATAGAATTCATTTTCCAGTGCATTATTATGCAGAACTACAAACAAACATTTCTATGTCCAGAAAAACAAGTTATGACCAAATCTCATATTTGTCTTTCCTGTTATAGTGAATCAGTAACTTCCAAATTCCATCATATTTGTTCTCTGACAAGATTGAAATAGACACGTTCAAGCAACTTTTACAAGGAATAGAACAAAACAAATCCATCACAGGAGGTGCCACCAATTACCGTTTCTAGTAATCAAGAACTGTTTATCTGCAGGCAAATAGGGCTTCCTCTTGCTTGGCTCACCAGATTCCCTGTAAGAGAAATTTTAAAAAACGGAAACACACAATCATATGTCAAAACACAGACCCCTATGACAAAGTTACCGAAATATGGTAATTATGCTTAGAGCTCAAAAACAAAAAAACACCAAATGATTAGGAAAGGCCAAACTTGACATGTCAATCACTCTTACACTACCTCATTGCTTTTACGTTTATACATAAACAACATGAATGTTTATGCCCAATTCAATCCCATAAATGCCAAAAGGAAAAAACGATTCGGAGCCGTAACTTTACAATCAAACCACACTATCCAGTTGATAACGACATACTTCTATTTACACAGGAAAACAAAAATCGAGCTTGCAAAAACATAGGGGAGTAAATTGATACAGAACTAACATAGCAGATTGGGTTATTACCAGGACCAAGTAGGGCATTTAGCGACGAGATTGTCACCGGCGATAACAAATTCGCTTACACTGAGGACACCTTTCTCTTTGAAGGCAGAGACCGTGCGTGGACCAGTAATTCTCTCTACCGTTCCTTTGAATGCTTCATGCAGCCTCTGCGAGAGTACCATCTTGAAGATCAATCGGTGATTTGGAATAGATCAATACTTGAGATCAAGAGAACTCTAAATTGACGAGAAAAAAAGGGAAAGGTAAAGCACGTCAAATCCTTTGGTAACGTTAGAAGTTATTTTGTTACTAACCTGTTTCATTACAATTTATCCGTTTATTTACGAGGGTTTTATGTAAATACGGGAATGAGATTATAAATGTTAAAGCCGACTCGGCCTATTTTTAACCCGAGCTAGCCAGGCTATAGGTCCATTATGGTCACGTTGGTGAGTTATGGATCAATCATGGGCGGGTTGTGACCTGATAGGCCATTACTTTGTAAACGACATCTTTTTAAAAAAATTTTATTTAAAAAAAATGAAGGACATGCTAACTCGGCTCGCTTGTGGCTCGTCAGGCTATCATGACCCAATCTATTGACTTCATTAAATGAGATTTAATAGAACATGATAAAAATATAACAATCGGAACAAAAAATTGATCCCAAAATAAAGGTGAATTTGTCATGTTAAAAGTTTTTACTATAGGTACTTTATTATAATAATATAGAAAAACAAGTCGAGCTCCCGAGTAATTGATAAGATTATTCTTCTGTAATTAAAAAATCACAATTTTAAGTTATGAAAATAATTTTTTATAAAAAATGCAGAAAAAAACTAAGTATATGAAAAAAAATTTGGCACCGAACTTTTGTTAATATTAAAAATAAATTTAAAAATTCTTTTACATTTCTAAAACCCATTTTGAACTATAGAAGCTATCTACTTATTTTATTAAAGTTTCAACCGGTTAATAAGGAGACACGCACTAATAGGGGGAGCCCTTAATTGACCCCGGTAGGTGAGCTTTACACCTAGGGTTTTTCTGTCAGGCTTTCGCCCATTGCAGAAAATTCTCTACTATTGCCTCCCGTAAGAGTCAGGGTCGTGTCTCAGTCTCAGTCTTAATGTGATTGATCATCTACTTGGACCAGCTATTAACGATCCTCAATTTAAAGTTTAATTTAAATTTAAATTTTATTAAAAAATAGAAAAAAAATGATCACTTTTTATAATTCTAATTTCAATAAATATAATGAATTAAATAAATTTTCATATATTCTAATTTTATAATAATAACACTATGTGTTATAATGAGATATCTAAAATCTCAAGTTCTAATTATCCCGAACTTTTGAGTCAGGATCCTTAGGGTTTATGTTGGATAGTGTTTTAAAAGAATTAGAAGAAGAAAGAAAATAGTATTAAAGAAATTAATTTCTTTAGCTTTTACAAATAAATATTCCATCAATGATTACTAAATTTATTGCAATATTTATATTATTTTTTACTGTCTTCTAATTATTTTTAAATTAATTAATATTTTTAGAAAGATTCTTCAATTTATATAAACCCTTCCCAATTATTGATATTTGAGAGAATAAATTTGAATATTTCAGTACTGAAATAGCATCTCGAGGCAAAATTTACCGAGATGTTCATAAAGAATTTATTGGAGATTTTCTATAATTGATTAAATAAAAATTAAAGGTTCAAGTCACGGAAACAGTCTCTTTGTAAAAATATAAAAGAAAAGTTGCGTACATTATAATCATTTATAAACTCGTGCAAAGCGGATAATTTTATGCTGCGAATACGTTGATTGGAATTTAAAAATAGCTTTTTAAGAATTAAAAAAGTGAAATTTCATCTATTTAATAGAATATTTAGTTCAAAGACCGAATCAATTTTTATTGATTTTTAATTTTACATTTTGATCATAATATTTTTTCTAAAATATGCTAAATATTTTTTTTTAAATTACATAACTATACCTATTTAATTTATAATTCATGTCACTGTTTTTTTATTTTTTTTTTGAGTTAATTCACAAATTATTCTGAATTGGCCAAAACTGTCAATGATATTTTTAAGTCGTCACCACACGCAGATTAGCCCTGCTTGTATCTTGTAAGACCCCGAGGGGCGGCTCAACGGCTCAACGCTATTGAGTATATTGACACCGTTGCATTCACAAAGGACAGTCAAATTCCAATCTTACTTGAGCGAGGACCAAACTTTTAACACTGGAATTCGGTGCTTGGTGGTTATGTCAGTGCTTCTTTAGTCTTTACAATCTGAGCACTTGCCTTCATTATTGGAAGTTGCAAATTTAACACGTACATCGAGAAAGGAATTAGTGTATTGATATCTTAATTGTCTTAGCGGCTCTCACCAATTCAGGCTTACACATCTTTTAGGAATTTCCAATACTAATTTTAGAATCCCTTCATAGGGACAAATACGAGGCAATGTACTCCTAAGTCAGGCGATAGCTTTATTTTTCTTAAATTATAAATTTCCTTACAAGCAAAAAAAAAAAAAAAGTCATGGTGAAGCTTTTCAGACCTAAATTTGTCAGTACTGGTTAGACATTTTTTATTACTAAAAAAGGTAATAATTTTTTAAAGAAAATATTAATAGTTTTATATCACTATAATTTTTGTCCAGGCCCAAGCCCGATTTGGCCCAATTTAATATTATTTAATTTTATTTTTAAATTAAAAATAAAATGAAGTCGTTTTTATTATAATTGTTAGATCAACTAGAGACTTTTTTTTTTTGAAAAAATTAAGCTTAAAATCTGATCAAATCAGACATGAACTGAAACCTTGGGCTGAGCCCGTCTGAGTGGACCGAATTGAGTTTAGACCTAAATATCATCCCTAATGAAATGGGTAGCATTAGTTTTTTTTTCTAGCACAGGACAGCTACACTGAGGTGTAATTTGACCTTTGTAGGCTTTTGAGATGCCTCAAATACGTGCAGTTTTTAGATAGCCGTCCGTAAGAGCGTAGTCAGTATGAGAATGCTCATATACCCTACCATGAAATTAACAGGTCATATTCAAATTGATTGCGCTTTAGAAATAAACTTAAAACTTGAAAGGTTATTAAACTTGAAAGGTTATCTGAAATCAGTCTAATTAATATGATTTTATTTTGTCTCTTAAAATGATAAGACTCGAGACTGTTCAAGTCTGATAAAATTAAGATTAGAGTATTTAGTTTAAACCTGATCAGACTTCAGACCGAATAATAAATTAGGTTGATCTTAAATTTAATCCTGCTTGTTGCCAATTCCAATGCATAATATGCTTATCATAAAATTCACGAATCATTGGTTCGAGTTCAAACTCAATTAAATTTGAATTAACTCGTTATGTTTAGACTAGTTAGATTAAAGCTTGAGTAAATATTCAATCTGAATATAATCATACCCTATTATTCATTTGAATCATTCATGATAGTAATCCTTCAACCGAAATAGTTAAAGAGTTCTTTAAGTGACAATTTACAAATTCATAAGCTTTACAAGGAAACAAGAACAAGTTGAAATCCCCAAACCCCATAATTGCATAGTCATAAACACATAAAATAGTTTATTCTTAACATATCAATGAGCCTCACTCAAACACAAAGCTCTTATGGAAGAAACTTCAATGTCAATGAGTTCTTGACCTCAGTTTCCTGCGAAATCTCTAACAGTGAACCCAACCTTATCAAACTTGCCTTCCTCATCACTCTCTCTGAAATTCAAGTAATCCTTACAAACAAATGGCTTGAACACTGCTACTTTTCCTTCTCCAACCACTTCATCCGGAGCTGAAATCACCTTCTCATCCTGAAAACACCAAAAGAAGGCCAGAGAGAATCTGTTAACATCCCTTCTCAGAACAACTCGATGTTCTGATGATCTCAGCCTTGCATTGCTCCAAGCGTGCATTAAGTCTCCAATGTTCACTACCAGAGAATCTGGACATGGGTTTATGTCCATCCATAGACCTTCCTTGGACCTTACTTGAAGCCCTCCAATGTCATCTTGGTAAACTATAGTTACACAGCTCATGTCTGTGTGCATTCCAAGCCCTTCAGTTTCTTCTCCTGCCAAGTTCTCTGGTGCTGAATAATTGATGATTCTCAGGTATCCATGGCAGTCACTGAAGTCTGGGTCGTAGAACTTGTTAGGAAACTCTTCTCCTAAGCTCAATAACGCTACCTTCACTATCCTTTCTGAGAGCTCAGACATCTTGTTACAATATTCTGTCAAACTTTGACTGTCAAAACACAAATCAGAGATAGGAACTTATGAGTAATCAACACTCCATCCTTGGAATGCTTAGTATAGAATAAAAGAAACAAGAACAATTACTTGAATAGAGGATTTGGATGATCGAAAAGTACTTCAGCTGAAACCTGTGCAGAGGCAGCGAAGTCAGGTCCAGACACACGAAGGCTTTCAAAGAAAGGAGATGCTATGAAACGGGGAGTGTAAGTCCTGGCTGAGGAAAATGGTCCAGCCTTTATCTTCGTAGTAAAAGGAAGTTTAAAGAGATCATTAGAGACAGCATAGATTTTCCTGTAAAGATCTCTGCAAACTCCATGATTGGTTATACGAAAGAAACCCCAGTCTCTGCAAGCTGAAGATAGTGTAGAAAGTGCAGATGGGCTGAGGAGGAGTGGCTGAGAGACATCAATTACAGGAAGGTCTATGGACGTTTTAGAATCAGACATTGCTTTGAAGATCAGACAAAATGATTCGAGTTAGTTTGTTCAGTTTGGATTTTCAGGTCCTTTTTAAAGCTGGTTGTAGCGGGGATAAAGGAACATCATTAACTATAAACATTGAAGCTATGTTTTACTTCATTACACGACAAAATTTCACAGGCTGTCACTCCTTAACATGTTCATACTTAATCTGAAAGTCAACAACACAGCTTGGCTATTCTTAGGTGGAAGTCATCTTCTAGTTTGCATATGTAGAAGGTCAACCAAAGGAAACTTGTATTTGTTAATCTGCAAGCTGATAAGCACCAGAAAGCAGGAATGAAGGAGGTATCCTTGGTCAGTTTGGTTTTCAACTTTTCAATTTGATTAATTAGAGTTGTTAAAAACTAATTAATTTATTAATTAATCGATCAATTTTTATAAATTAGTAAATTCATATAAACTAAATTATATCAATTAATTTTTATTTAACAATATATTTTTAATAAAACTTTAAATTTTCTATAGTTAAGGACAATCTCTTTTAATCATATTTCAAATTCTTTAATTGTATTCAATTTTTAGCTAGTTTTATAACAGTCTAATACCAATTGAACCTTAAATATTTTATCTTACTGATTTGACTTCCGGTCTAATTTTTAAAATATTGAATAATTTCAATACTAAATAGACATAAAATTAATAAAATACTACTGAAAGAAAACGTAAATATTGTATTTATATTATTATTTATCTAAAAATATATCTAATATATGTAATTAATCCAAACAAAGTATTAGGATTTTGGTATGGTTGAACTTTGGAGGAGGGTCATAAGCTTGAACCTTACTCTGTATGTACAAGTGCAGTCCATAAGCATATTGTTAAAGCATTTATGGAGCTTAATTTAAGAAAGAGCATGCTTGTTGGTTTCTTAATTCTTACCATTTCACCAACTTGTTCATTCTTAAGCTTATTATGGTTGATAGACTTTCTTTTTTTAAATCAACTTTGTGAGATATATATATATATATAATTATGAACTTAATTCAACGTTTGATCAAATAGAAAGAGCATATGCATATGCTCACAAAGTTGATTTAAAAAAAGAAAGTATCTGTGTGTGTGTGTGTAAAATTTCCAACTTCAAGTATGACTTACAATCAACAAATTAGGGATGACTCAATCTCGTCAATTTTTTTAAGAATTAAAACTGTAATTCAACATTTTGTTTAATTAAGTTCGTGCCTGAGTTACTCAAGTCAAATCTACTTGAGACTTACCTTTTTAAAGCAAAATGATGTTGTTTTGTTTAGAATAGCTGAATCTTAAATCGACCTAAGCCTTGACCTAGACCTGACTCATAAGTCAACACATTAAAAATACTTGAATCTAGATTTATGGGCTGCTCATTCCTATCCCAACAACAAACACTTAGAGTGCATTACTTTTTTGAAAAAAAAACTTGAATCCGAATTGGACAAGCCCAGGAACAAAATCTTCTGTTCTAAAATACCCTATTTCTTCTTCCTGTGAAATATTATTCATCCAATTTTGTTCCCCTTCTTGCAATCGATGAACAAGATAGATTGTGGAGTTCTCGAAGACCTGTTCTCACAAGCCCGAACGTAAAATTTAAGTTTGGATTAGATTTTAGATGTAGAGGTGATTGGCTTGAAGTTCGTTTTAGAAATAATTTTTTGTATAGTTAAATCTTAATTATCTTTTTTTAATTACATTTTAATAAGTTAATTAAAACCTATATAACTTAGGGAATCCGACCTAAACTGATTAAATTTTTGTTCATACTCTAACTAAAAAATTTTAATTTAAGCATTTTTTTTGTAGGTTTCGATGTTGTCCAAACTCAATTAAAATCTCAAATTTGTATATACACATATTACAACATTATTTTGTAATATTTTAGAAATTGGATTGAAAATTAAACCAGTAAAATAAAAGATTTAAGATTTAAAAGGTTCAACCGGTATTATATCGTCATAAAATCGGTTAAAAATTGAATAAAATTGAAATATAATTGAAAGAAATTATCCTTATTTATCGAACAATTTAAAGTTTAATTGAAAAAATAACCGATCGAACGAATTAAGTTTTTTAATTATTGTTATTTTGTAACTTTTCTTGAAGTGTATCCATTGTTTGATGGAGACGAGTTAGGACCGTTGGGTAGAGGACGCACTTGCCAGACATGATTCCCTCTCGTTCTCTCAGGCCCCTTTATCAAAATACGAACCTATTGGAGATGATTACCTGGTGTTCGATAAAATGCAGCTCTGGCATCATTCCACAGTTTAAATCACAATCTCGAAGGAAACCATGGATGACAATGGCGACCCATGGGTCAACCCGCCAAATTTTTTAAAATAACTTTTTTAAAATTAGAAATATAAAATTATTTATTTTTTTAATTAACTCAAGTTTTGAGCTATCAAGACCAATGTTGCGAATAACATACCGGATTTGTTACCGGATTGAGTTCTGGAACGGTACTGTACCGGTACCGGTAAATACCGGGTACCGTTTCGGGCAATTTTTTATATTTATGAAATAGTCCTTGAAATTTTTAAATTTTGTAAAATAGTCCACTAATATATTGTACAATTATATACTGTATAGTTTACTGTTTACAAGTTTACACCAACTCTATTTCTAAAAATCATAATAATAAAAAATAATCACAATTATAATTTAATATAAAATCACAATAATTTTTAAATATTTCACATATAAATAATAACCACAATTAATATGAAAACAGACAATCATCATAATACAAATATAAAAATAAGAATAATACAAAGTATTTAAAATATTACAATAATACAATTTCAAA
>JANQBM010000007.1:28154574-28181178 GCA_025594535.1 Erythroxylum domingense | reverse complement strand
AAAAACCCGAATCTTATAGACAGTATTGGAGTCACTGTGCAAAAGATGATTCCAAGAACATGAATCCATCACCTGCTTACAGTTCATGGGACATGCTTGCAGGTGAGTATGGTAGCTTCAACAAGAATTTCTGCTGAGCACATCTTCTGCTCATGAACAGACATAGGCTTGTATTTTATCTGTGGATCAAATTAGTTATCTCCAGTCTAAACCTTCCCATGTAAACTCGTTATTCTACTCTTTATGTTGATGCAGAAGAGGGTGAAGATGTAGATGCTCCCTTTCCCATTTCCCTGGAAGTTGGTGCCCCGGAGGACGTAGGAGCTATCGAATTTGTTCGGTGCCTTGTCGAGCAACACAACCAAATCTTTACAGATGCAAATGAGACCATTTGGAAGTGAATCAGCTTTACACAGACTCCGATCTTATTCCTGGACTCATGTAAATTGCTGTGATTAGGAACCTGGAAACTCCTTTGTCTTGGAAGAAGTTTTCTTTTTTCTTCTTTAGCTTCTGGGAAAGGCTCTGATCAATTAGACTTGTAGTATATGACCTGCTGCTGCTTACACAAATCACTACTAGTGTCATTGTTCAGAATCATTTTCTTGACATGCCTTTTCTGTAGAAGCTATTTTTGTTTGGGGAAATTTCAGACAAAAGAAACAAACTCCTCTAGTTAATGTAATAGTTCACAAACCTCATATTATTTATTTTAGTTTTTTAACGCTAAACTGTGAACCTAATTTAAAAAAAGATTTAGAAAATGTTAATCTTTTTGTGATTACACAAATTTAATTTTTTAATATTTTAAATTACATTAAAGTATTATATAATAGAAATTTTTAAATAGAGATATTTTAAAGTTTATATTAAATTATTTAATAAAAATTATTATGATTAATTGTTTACATAAATCTCAGTAATTATATGATAATTTTGTAACATATCATTATTCAATGTGGTCTGCCTCTTAAGGGGTGGTCGAGTTAGTGGAGTGGGAGATATGGGATTAAAAGGTCCTGTGTTTAAATCCTCCTATCTACACTCTCTCGATCGAACCTGTTGACTGTCGTATAGGACTTGCCCAGTGCAGAGTATCCGATTAACGTGATTTATAGACTATTGCGTCAATCCAAAAATTTATCCAGTGTGCATCCAAAGAATAGTGATTGCGGGTTTCTCTGTTAAAAAAAAAACTAGTTTTAATCTAAAACTCTTATATAATCTTAAGAAAATATTTACTAAATTATTTTTTTAGACATTTTTAGTTATATGAAAGAGATGAATTAATTTTATATTGAATTATAATATAAAATTACAACTAAGTAAAAATAAGATTAAAAATGCTGATTTTTGTGATTGTACTAATTTAAAAATATTTTATCATTTTCAATTACTTTAAAAATATTATATAATAGTTTAATTTTATATAATAAAAATTATTATGTTATTAGTTATTTACTTAAGTGTCAATAATTATATGATTATTTTTTACGATTATATCGTAATTTAATCCGAAACTAACCTAAAACTTTTATAAAATCTAAAAAATATATTAAATTATTTTAAAAACATTTTAGTTCTACGAGAAAATTTAGTTAAATTTATGTTGAACTATAATATAATCTAGTTGGAATAACTTAATAAAAATTATTTTCTAAACTTTTAAATAATAAAAAAATTTGTTAAAATTTTATAAAACCATAAAAACTAAAAAGCACTCCATATTTTAACTAAAAATTTACATAACTCTAAGATTTCCAAATGACTCTCCACATAATTGTGTGAATGAGATTTAATAAAACATGGTTAGAATATTGTAATCGAAATAAAGGATCTGTTCCTCATTCTTCCTCTTATCAAATTTTTCGAGAGAGAAGTTCACGCAAGTAAATAGAGGAAGTGTTAATTGGATTGTGAAGGTTAATGTTTTAAGAATTGAACCGAAAGTTAAATTAATAAGATAAAAAATTTAATGTTTAAAAAGTTTAATTAGTATTATACTGTTATAAAATCAGCTAAAGATTAAATAAAATTAAAGGATTTGAAATATATTTAAAAGAGATTTTCAATAATTTAAAGTATAATTAAAAAGAGATTATTAAATAAAATTTAATTAATTGATTTTAATTTATAAGAATTTATTAATTTAAAAAATTAGCTAATTAATTAATATATAGATTAATTTTAAAAAATAAAAATTATTAAAATAAATCAAAATTTTCTTAAGTTAAACCAATCCGATTTTTGACGTCGGTGACATTAGCGTTACTCCTTGACCCAAAAGTCAAACACTTGGAAAGCACCCATATCATAATTGAGCAAAGCTCTCCCTCGATGTTTAATGGCCACCAGAAGCTCGCTCATCGGTCTTCTCTCTCTGTTCACTTTGGTAAGAATCATCCAACACCGATCGGAACTGGAAGTTACTAAATGAAGTCAAATGAAGTAATCGAATGTATTGAATTGTTTTTGGATAATCAGGTGGTAGGGAACATCGAAAACCCAATTTTTTATGCACATGAATCAAAGCTCGGGATTTCAGGGAAGTACCCCATAGTGGTGAGCACATGGCCATTTAAAGAAGCTGTTAGAGCTGCTTGGAGTGCTGTTGATGGTGGGCTCAATGCCGTTGATGCTGTTGTTGAGGGTTGTTCGGCTTGCGAGGAACTCAGATGTGATGGTACAGGTGTGGTAATCTGGTTTCTGTTGATTTGAGTGTTATCGTTGCTTTAGGTGTTTTGGGTCCTTCTAGTTTCTTGTTCCTTTAATCGATGGTTTGGGAAAAGGGTGAATATTATCTAAAAAGGACCCAAAAACTCCCATCTTCTCTTCAGATTCCAATTCAGCGTTTGTCGTCTGGGTCATGTTAATGTCACGCTTTACTGTTTAGTGCAAATGAAACTCTCCATACTGATGAAAGTAATGGTCTTAGAATATGCATGATTACATATAAACTGCCTAATTACGCAGCGAATTTGGTAACTACGGACTTGTACTCGATTCGAATCTGAAGTTACATCTATCAGACTCTTTTCTAGTGACTTTTTTTTTTAACTTAAATGCTTGGTTCTTGATGCATCACCGGAGAACTGATTGAGAGTATGGCGAATTTAAGTCTCAGGTAAAAGCATGGCTAGGTGCTGTTAATAGTAAAGTTTTAAGATTAATGATTTTATTTGATTTGTTGAACATTGAGTTGCATGATAAAAGAACTTGAATTTTCGTATGTGACTTCAGTGTACTGCTCTTTAGTTTACTCTACACTTCCAAATTATATTAGCTCATCAATCTTTCTGAATCTTTTTCTTAATATGAAATGAACAGTTGGGCCTGGTGGGAGTCCTGACGAGAATGGAGAAACCACAATTGATGCAATGGTGATGAATGGGGTAACCATGATGCCTTGCTTATTTCATCAAACTCATTGTTTTTTCTTTACCTTGCTTTTCTTGTTGAGACATGAAGTTATATCATTTCTTTCGCCAAGGATGTGCGTAGGTGACAATGGAGGTCGGAGCTGTTGCTGCCATGAGGTACGTGAAAGACGGCATCAGAGCTGCAAAGTTGGTGATGCAACGTACAAAGCATACATTACTTGTTGGGGAGCAGGCATCGGCCTTTGCTATTTCAATGGGCGTCCCAGGACCCATGAATCTTAGTTCATTAGAATCTAGAGAGAAGTGGACAACATGGAAAGAGAACCGCTGCCAACCTAATTTCCGGAAAGATGTTGTACCTACAGATAATTGTGGTCCCTATCACCTGAAAAATAACATGGATATCACAGAAGGGGAGTACTCAGATTTTAACCAGATTAGAACGTTTCAACCCAGCACATCTCATGTTGGTCCTGACAACCATGATACTATATCAATGGCAGTTATTGATAAAGTAAGTTGATGGATGAAGTTAGTCAAACATATACTGATGTAGGCATGTGAACATCTAAAAAACTTGTTTTCATTTGTAGATGGGGCACATAGCTGTTGGTACATCAACTAATGGAGCCACTTTTAAGATCCCTGGCAGGTAAGTTCGATATGTGGCATCAGTTGTTTCATAAGAGAAAAGTGGGAATTGAACCATTAACTCTTGGATTCTGATAGTTTCTGAAATGTGATATTAGATTATTGGTTGATATTAGATTAATAAACTGGGAATAGAGAAAAGGCTTAGTGTGTTGTTATGGATGATGAAAGGAAATAAAGAAAACAGATGACACCAGCAACATTCGCGAGGTTGCCTTCTCTCCCAAGACCCACTCAAATAACAAAAGATTCCCAATACACTCACACCTTTCCCATTCCACTATTAATAACAGACTTATTAACAATAGAAAATAGACAACTCAGCAGATAAGACAAAGCAGTGCAACAGCCTGCCACCATGACCCACGTACTTTACTAACATTCCCTGACCTCATACGGACCCATTAATTCGAGCCAGCCCTTTTGTAGCCATGATACTTCTTCCTTGCGTAGACAAACTTAATTGGAGGTCTATTGGCACTAGCAAACCTATCATTACTCCCCCCCTCAACACCCACCTTGTCCCTAAGGTGGAAATTAGGAAACAATTCTTGTATTAGCAGCGGAGGTTCCCCAAGTGGCTTCAAAAGGAGGGAGATCCTTCCATAACACCAACACTTCTAATCCCTTAGTTGTCTAATGTGTATCCAGAATTTCTTGCGGTTCAACCAACTAGTCCATATCAGCAGTCAGAATTGGTGGAAGAGGCTGCACCTGTGAAGTATTTCCCAACACCTTTTTAAGTTGTGAGATGTAGAAAACAGGATGTATTGTTGCGGAATCCGAGGAGTGCAAGTTTATAGGCAACCTTCCCAATACGTTGTGCCACCCGATAGGGCCCAAAGTATCTCGGAGAAAGTTTTTCATTTGGACGCTTGGCTAAGTATTGTTGACCGAAAGGACGTAGCTTCAATATACCATCTTACCAACTAAAAACTCAAGGACGTAGCTTCAATATACCATCTTACCAACTAAAAACTCAACATCTCTGCGGTGCTTATCAGCTGCCATCTTCATTGTATTTTGATACCGATTGTTACAGTTCTTATGGAAGAACCATCTCCAAAAGCTAGCTTAAAGGGTGGGAAAGCTCATAAACTTATAAACCCCACCTTAGCCTCTTTTATTACCAATGTGAGACAATTAAACCGTAACATATTCACTCTAATTATTATTTGCAGATGATCTGTTATCTTATTTCCTTTTTTAGATCAAAGGGATAATGAGTTCTCTTCCTCCAAAGTCTCAGTGCATTTATCGGCTGATTTGGAATGTTATTCTTTTATAAATCCCACAAATCCGTTGTTTTGTTTTCCTGCAGGGTGGGTGATGGACCAATTCCAGGATCTTCAGCATATGCTGACAATGAAGTTGGAGCTTGTGGTGCAACTGGGGATGGTGACATCATGATGCGCTTCCTTCCATGGTATTGCACTTAGCATTACGATTTTCGAGTATGAAGAATAAAAATCCTAGTTGAAGTAACATATACTTCATTTTTTTATCTGGTTGCATTGCTACGAGCGGTAAATTATACGAGAGTTTTAGGTGATCCTGAGTTATAAGACATTTCCATTAGCTACATGAATAATTTTTCTTTCATACCATGATCTCCTAAACCTACCTTCTGGTCCTTCAACTGCTATTATTTGGCTAATTAGTCTTCCTGAAACTAATCTCTGCAAGAACATGTTTCCAGTTACCAAGTTGTGGAAAGCATGAGACTAGGAATGGAACCTCAGCTTGCTGCAAAAGATGCAATAGTGCGAATTGCGAGAAAATTTCCCGACTTTGTTGGAGCTATTTTTGCCATCAATAAAAAAGGTATGCATGCCGGTGCTTGCCATGGATGGACATTCCAGTACTCTGTGAGAAGTCCTGAAATGGAAGATGTAGAAGTTTTCACAGTAAATCCTTGAAGTAGAAAAGTAGAGCTACAACATTCCCCTCTGAATTAACGTATTTGGCAAAAGGCCGATGACTCTTCCACTTATTCATTAATATGATTTACATTTGCTTGCATACCTTTCTTTTATGCGTGAGCTCAAGCAACTTAAATTAATCATCTGTTAAGGAAATGTTTTGAATAATTAGGAAAAGGCCAAAGGAAGAACTGGGTGTTTTGGTCATGTGTTAAGTAGTCTACATGTAAAGGCTGGACATGTTAATTTTTTGCTATTCCTACTTTAAATAAAATAAATTTACTATTGTTAAAATATAAAGGATTGTCTCCGTGTACAAGGCTTCCGTTTTACAACAGTTAAAAGAGGGTCGTCAATTGTACACAGCCTTTTTTTGTCTTTTACAAAGAAGTTGTTTCCTTAACTCGAACTCGTGACTTTTTGATCGTAAAAGAGTAACTTTATCAATTGCTTGCTCTAAGGCTCGCCTTTTATTGTTAAAACATACTTAAAACAAATAATAGAATATTAAGACAATGCTAACATTTATCCTTATTATATACTTTTTGCTTAAACTATTTCTTAAGGTTTTTTAGATGATTTTTTTATTAAATCAATTTTGTGTTGTATATCAAATATTTCTTTCAAAATTAGTTGTTTTAAACAAACCGGTTTAGAAAAGTTTTTTACTTGTTATTGTAAAAGACATTAATTCGGTTAAATTTTATAACTTTTGGACTCTTTAATGTTTAAAATTAAGGATAACATGGCTGAATTAAAATATAAAATAATACAAATTAATAATTTCAATTAAAAAAAGATTGGTAATAAGTCAAGCTGAATTCAAAACTTTTTAAAGTCGAATTTAAGCCTAAAAAATTTTAAGTTCGAGTAAGACAATTGAATAATTAGATCTGATTATCCAAATTCGAATATAGGCCTAGTTAAATTTATTCTTTTAAAATTAATCTAAATTTTAACCTGCAATAATTACTTAAGTAAAACAATTATTAACTTTAAGCTTGAATAAGTCTAAATACTCAAGCCGAACTCGTCAAATCAGGCTAATTTTCCATCCTTTTCTTCATCTTTAATTGACTAACTATGATAATCCAATCAGACTTCTTGTATCTGAAATCCAATCCAAACCCCACAATGCTTCTCGGATTCTCCAACCTGCAGACTGGCACTTAGTGCTTGGCACAGAAGTCAATCGAGGACACAGGTCAGGTCAACCTTTATGAAGACCTTGACTTAGTCTTTTTTTATGACTCCAAACTCTTATCTTTGGAATATCCAAAGCAAGCAGGATAACAGCAATTTGCATAACCCTCCATAAACCAACATCCCCTCATCAAAAAATCACAGGACCCTTCAGCTTCTAACATGTCTACACCAGCAGAGTAAGCTCTCTTCCTCTCTCTAATGGTTAGAGATGATTACTTTCTGATATTCTTATCTGTTTACTTAACGATTATAACAGCTTCTGTATCTTAAGAAGATTATGATTGATACTCATTTTTTCTATTAAAAACTGTTTGTCAGATACTATAATTCCTTGCCACCTGTGAGCAAGATTTATGGAGTTGCCTGTCTGATGACCACGGCAGGATATTATCTTGGTCTTTACAGTCCCTGGATTTTAGCACTATTTTATGAAGATGTAATCAAACGTTTTCAGGTATTATGTTGTGTTATCCGAGTTTTTATGTTTATGGATGACAGGAGCTTTGAACTTGTAGGATGCTACTGTACGCAGGTTTGGAGGCTTATCACCAACTTCTTCTTCCTTGGTCCTTTCTCCTTCCCTTTTGCGTTTCGCCTAATAATTATGTAAGAACAAGTTGGTTTAACTTGTGATGATCTTGTTTATGATTTAAGATCAGAAAGAAAAATCATATTTGTGTGCATAAGATTGTGGCAAGGATATATGAATGATTCAGATGCCTTCCTAAAACATTTATGAAATTGTATATGATAGAATTAAAAGTAAAAGAAATTTATTCCTGAAATCTGTCAAGTTCTGCTGAGAAAGTGTCTGACGTTTTGATTTGATGGCTTCTTCCATCATAAACCTTGCTCAAGAGCAAAATATGGTGTCTCCCTGGAGAGAGGTCCCTTCGACAAGAGGACTGCAGATTTTGTGTGGATGTTCTTCTTTGGAGCATTCTCACTTCTTGTAAGCCATTCCTACATTCTTCCTGCACAACAAGATTGTAATACATAGGACTGGTTCTAAACCTAGTTTTAAGACAAAACCATTTCCTAATCTCCACTTTTCCAGGTTATGTCTGCAGTTCCGGTACTATGGTCTCCTTTCATGGGAGTTTCGTTGGTGTTCATGATAGTCTATATTTGGGGACGAGAGTTTCCAAATGCTCGAATCAGCATATATGGTCTTGTCTCATTGAAGGCAAGTAGATAGTTTTGATACTTACCTCTTCTTTTTACTTTAGTTTCATGTTAATTAGTTTGAAGCAGGGATTCTATCTTCCTTGGGCAATGCTAGCTCTTGATCTGATATTTGGGGATCCATTAAAGCCTGATATTCTGGGAATGATTGCTGGTCATCTATATTACTTCCTAACTGTTCTCCATCCACTTTCTGGTGGAAAGCTCGTGTTAAAGACTCCTGTCTGGGTGTATCCTTCCATTTTCTGTTTCTAAGCCGAGCGATATGATAATTTTTGTTTTTTTTTTTTTTGAGAAATTTGGATGAACATGCTTGTGCATAGTCCTTGATATGCAATTCACAGGCACAAATTGGTATCATTCTGGGGTGAGGGAAAGCAAATGAACTCTCCGGTGCGGCGTGATCCGTCTGCCGGAGTGGCTTTCCAAGGAAGAAGCTATCGGCTGAGTAACAACAGAACTAACAACACTACAGAGCCCCAGCAGCAGCAGCAGCAGCAACAGACTGGTTCAGGCGACGGAGCAGCTTTCCGAGGAAGAAGTTACCGTCTTGATGGTCACTAGCAACCTACTTGGAAGTCTAGAGTTGGTATTGAATACTTTCAGCTATATGTTCAATAAACTCACACGTTGGTTTAGAACTATGTAAGACTCAAAGTTAATATTCCAAACTTGAATTGATTGAATTTTGAATTGTTCGAATCGGAAAGACTAGTCCGACCTGAACAACTCAAGTTCAGATTAAAATTATGTCGTTTTATTAAAATTTAACAAAATGATTTATCAGCATGTCGAGAGAGTAACAGATGTGCCGATTGATTGGCTAATTATGCCAAACATTTTACTGTGGGAGTTATATACTTTCATCATTCACCGATTGGGTGTCACCTTATTCTACTAGAAGATTTGTTGAAAATTTGTTTCCCTAGACTAGTTATGTAACTTTATTGTTCGGCTTCTTTCATATAAAAAAAATTTAACAAAATGAATTCACTTAAAATAAATAATTAATTCAAATTTTATTACGATACATAATCCATCTTAGTTAAGAATATTAATAAGTTAAACAAATTTTTAAATAATAAAATATAATCTAAAATAAAAATAAAATTTAAGTAATTTATTTTATTTTATTAATATGGACAAACGTGTAGATAAACATAAAATAAGATTTAATAATCATAGTATTTTATCATTTTTTATATTTTTTTAATCATTGTTATTTTAAGTAGATCCAAAAAAAATAAAAAAAGTTTAAAAAATACAATACTCAATTAAATAAACAAATAATTGTATAAATAAATATTAAAAAATAAAAAATAAGTAAATAAATAAAGATAATGAATCTTATTTAGATTCAATCCAATACATAAGTCTTCCTACTTTACAGGACCGGAGAGGGTTATAATATATGCAGTTTTTTTTATATATTTTTATAAAAAGTTATTTCCGTGACTTAAATTTATAATTTTATGATTACAAATCGAGCAATTTTACCGATAATTTCAAAGCTCAAAATTTAATTAACTTAAATTTAACTCGTTAATTTTAAATAGAACGGATTCGCCCTATCTTTATATGGGTCCTATATAGCTTTATGCTTAATAACATTGGGCTAACTCTGGTGGGTCTTATTGTTGTCTCAGCCCATTTTCTTGTTGACCAGTTTTCTGCTGTCTAACCAAGCCCGACCCATTCTCACCCCGAACCCGTGAACTCTCCGCCTGAGCATGAAAACGGAATATTCAATGCAAGCTCCCTTAACCACCACGCCAGTGCATTTCTGAGGATTTTGTTATTACATAGTCACCGACCACGCAACCTTTTTTCTTTGTCTCGTCTTCTTCCAGAATCTTTCAATCCGAAAGCTTTTCGCTTTTTACGCTTTCCAAGAAAACCAAAAGTTGCATACCAGAAAAGGAGAGAAAAACAAAAAATCCCTGCTTTTTCTTTCTTTCAAGTTGGTATTTTGTTTAGATTCGCTTGCTAATTCCAACTCCTTTTTTGTATACCCAGAAGCTAGAATTTCTAAGTTCTGTTGGATTTCGCTGTCTACAGTAACATCATCTATGATTTGGTTAAGAATTTTCGTTGTATTCCAATTCTTAGCGTTGGCTTTCTGTGATGAACATCTCAACTCTCATGTTCTACCACGACCCTTAATTCTCGAGTACCAGGAGAACATAATGGAGCCGACCCAAGGGAAGGAATTGGACAGTGAGCTGCAATTACAGTGTACAAGTTGGAGAGTTGCAGTGGAGGCTAACAATTTGAATCCTTGGAGAACAATCCCAATGGAGTGTGCCGAGTATGTGAGAGATTATGTTAACGGGAGGGGTTATAGTTTGGATCTCGAGAGAGTGTCTAATGAAGCAGGGGTTTATGCGAAGAGTGTTGAATTGGTTGGTGATGGGATGGATGTTTGGGTTTTTGATGTGGATGAGACTTTGTTGTCAAATCTGCCGTATTATACGGAGCATGGATATGGGTATGTATGACGCGTTATATGAGATTTTGTCTTTCACTTGAGTTTTCTGTTTGGTTGTTGAGAAAATATAGGAACTGACACGTGTGGAGGTTTTTTAGTTTGCTTCCGTAGGTATGCGAGAATTGAATTTCTGGGATCACTATATGCCACAGGATCCTGAGAATTAAGACATGAAGCTTAATTTTGTCTGATCATATGAAAACCAGACTCATACAATCAGGCATTAAGATGAGTTTAAAGTTTTGTGGTTGGAACTCTAAAACAGAACATAGGATTCTGAGAAACTATGTTATTAACTCATTGGTGTTGGAGAGTTTGTTTGGCTTGAATTGACTTGATTTAGAGCTTGTAATCTTTAAATTGTTTGCAGTTTGGAGATTTTTGATCCGGTTGAGTTTGACAAGTGGGTTGAGAAAGCTGCAGCACCGGCTATAGAGCCTAGTTTGAAGCTCTACAAAGTGGTGCTGGGTTTGGGATTCAAGGTTTTCTTAATGACTGGACGCAGTGAGAAGCAAAGAAATGTAACTGAGAAGAACTTAATTGATGCCGGGATTTTGAACTGGGACAAGCTCATTATGAGGTGAGTATGAGAGCTTTCTGGTGATGTCAAGTAGAGTTTATTTGCTATTTATGCATTATGTTTGTCTGCTGAGGCTGTGAATATTGGATGATTAATGTTATCTGCGAGGATTGCCAAACTCATATATAGCTCTTGTTAAGGTTCATTCATTTGAAATGCTTCCTAAACAGATGCTCTCTAAAGTTATCTCCCCAGCATTCATAACATATGTGTTGTGTAGTAGAAATGGATTAGATCAGTTGATATTAGCTGCTCTATATCGTACCATTCCTTCTTGCAGACTTACGTCCTGAATTGTTCTGAGAGGACAGCTGCAAATCTAAGAATAGAAAACCTAATTCTCAGGATTGTTAGTTTTTCTCCCCGTTTCTTGGAGAATAATAATCAAGTTACTACTGAAGTTGAAAATCCTGGCAAATCGATCTTCCTCTGATGAGAGGCAGCTCAATGATTAGCGTTCCACTGTGCAAGTTTCATTGCAGTTAAACTTTCCATGTGACCTCTACTTCAGTGTTTACTTGTTTTTCTGGACTACATTCTGACGATTATTATATGAATTGAATGATTATGAAGAATGGTAAAGAATGAGGAACTTTGACGAGTTTGATGAACATTTTCACTAAACGAATTGGCTATCTTTCTTGTTACTTTTATGATTCTTTGCTCTTTTCTTGTTTCCCTTGATTATGATAAAATTTAAAGCTAACGTCAAAGAGAAGCACACACTCCTCTTGTTATGTGTTCATTTGCAATAATTTGGTGTTAGAGATGATTGCTTATCATCATTGTCTTGCATTATGTACAGAGCTTCAGATGATCATGGTAAACTAGCAACTATATACAAGTCAGAGAAGAGGACTGACATGGTGAAAGAAGGATACAGGATTCTGGGTAACGCCGGAGATCAGTGGAGCGATTTATTAGGCACCTCGTTGTCGATCCGGTCATTCAAGTTTCCAAATCCTATGTATTACATACCCTGATGAGCCATAGTTGCACGTGAATAAACCAAGAACTTGATATGTACAGGTTTGTATGCAGTCAATTATATAGTCATTCAAAATTCCAAGATTTCTTCATTAATGCCCTCTGATTCAAATGTGTTATTGCATCATTCAAGTCCTTTGCTTTCTGGAGTAATAAGCAAATTTGGTATTCTGGGATAGTTGTTGTTTCTTGATGAACAGGCTTGCTATTTATTAGGTTATGAAAGATGCATTGTCTCAATCCATTTTATTACATCAAAGTTTCACCATTTATTCTGGTGATAGTTTTATTTTAGGTAACCGATTCTAAATTCTCCAATCTTTTAGAATTTTTTCAAGCTTAAATTTTTGAAATTTTCAATTGAGTGACCAATTTTTTAAAATCTTTATAGTTAAGCTCAAAACGTCAACTCCGTTAATGAATTTATTGATATGATTAACGAAATTTTTGTTGTTCATAATATATAAACGACCACTTGGAAAAATAGTGGCCATGGTTAGATTAGAGGAGACATAATTTTTTCAAGTGGACACCTATATATTATGAACAAGAAATATTTTATTAGTCAAATTAACAAATTATTAACAGAACTAACATTTTAAACTGAACAGTTCAGGTTTTAAAAGGTTGATCATTCGATTAAAAATTTTAAAAGCTTGAATACTATATTAAAAATATCCTTAAAAGTTGAACATTTTAGAATTGATTATCTTATTATTTTTAATATCGGTAGATTTCACCCGCTGACCAATTGAATAAAATATAAGGTAAATATAATAATTCGTAAATTATGTATTATGAGTAAACTATCTCACGAACAACAAAAATTTTAAACGCTAAATCAATAAACTATTAATAAAATTAACGTTTTGAAATTAATTATTAAAGTTTAAAAAAGTTGATAACTCAATTGAAAATTTTAAAAATTTATGTGCTCTATTAAAAAATTTTAAAAATTTGAGTACTTTAAAAATAATTATCCTTTAATTTTTAATATCGGGAGATTACTCATTACCAGTAAGTTACGACTAAACTATTTGATGAACTAGCAATTCAAAACTAACGGCTTCGATTTAAGCAACACTTGTAAACTCTAGCGTATCTTTACTTCTTGACTAACCATCTTCTTTAAGATTGGTGTGTATAACTTCTCCGAGGTTAATGGAAGGAAGCACTTCTCTTTCATTGAGTTATAACAACTCACTCACTAACTTCATCGAAGAGGACGAAGGAATCAATTAACTTTTCCATCTTCCAATTGGTTCCTCTCGAAAGAAACAACAAAAGAAGAAAAGTTGTAGGTAACCGAAGATTTGACTCTCTGTCCCCTTTACTGACCTGAACTCCGGGCAAAATGGACAAGAAGATACCATTTGTCACAAGGAACCAACGTCCTTCGGTTCCGGAAAGGTTACTTGGGATTCTTTACCAGCAGCTAAAGACACCAATTATGTGTATTAAGAGTTCATCAGTTCATCCGACAACAGTCCCCACTTTTTTTTCTTCAAATAACCGTAAAACTCGGGTATCTTTATCTTTATCCTTTGATATGTACGGACGAAACCGTCGGATTCTACATAAAATTTCGTAAGTTTAGTTCGGTATTTGAATCGATGGGATGAGATGGGATATAAAAAGATGTAATATTACAAACTTGTAGTTTGGAAAAGATATAAGAGTTTGTAATATAATATAATGAAATGTTGTTTAAAAGAAGAATTCATAATGTAATATAGTAAAATGTTATTTATCATTTTACATTTCACTATAAATTTTTCAGATTGAAAGTAACTTATTTTTCCGGTTTGTAATGGAATATAATGTAACGCGAAGTTCTCCCATTCTATCATATTTTATTACATTTCATTATAAACATTTCTTCTAAATAATAAAATAATTTTATATTACATGTAAGGGTCTGTTTGGTTGGAGGTTTAGTAATGAAACGAAATGTAATGTAACACACTTCTATCGTTTGATTGAGGGTTTCATAATGAAATGAAACAGAATGAAATGGAAGTTGAGAGTTTCATTTTACGTTTCATTACATCCTAAACAGTGAAAATAAGAAACCTCCAATTGAGAAGATTTAGGATGGAACGTAAACTAATAAATACATACTATCTAATATACCCTCAATAATTTTTCTTAATATTAATTATTTCTTCTAACCCTAACTCTAACCCCGTTGTATATAATTAATGATATTTTTATATTATTTCTCCTTACCTATTTTTATATTATTTCTTCTTACCATAATAATAATATTTTATATTATTAATAAAAATTCTATATAATTATTAATAAAATTTTTATTAATAAAAATAGAAAATATATAAAAAATTATTCTTTAATTGTTTGTATATATTTTTATATAAATAAAAATAAAAATTAATAATTTTTAAATATAAATCTCAGAGTTAAATTTATTAAATAATTAATAATAATAGTTTTATATAATTAATAATAAATTGTATATAATTAATAATTAAATATTATTTTAAAATATAAAATATATTTTAAAAATTATTTATTGCCGTTGTACGTAACTTTTTAATTAGACATGATTTATGTTTTAAAATCATAGCGTATTGCAACAACTATTTTAATATCAGGGGTATAATAATTATTTATTATATATTACATTTCATTTCATCCATCTTCCAAATAATATTTCACTATGTTATATTATGAATCCTTCCATCTTTTTCAAATAATTTTTCACTATATTACATTATATTTTATTATAAATTGTTTCTTTCCATTTTATCATGTTCCGTTCTATTTTATTAATTAATATCTAACTAAATAAGCACTTAATCAAGTTACTAAAAACCCAACTAAATATAGCACTAAAGTGTATAGCTGTACCACTTGGACCACCTCCGTAAACATCTTCTTGTTCGCCCGTTGCTGTTGGTGTATGACTAGATATGATAGAGAGCCATCTTAAGGTCAATAAGTACTCTATTGCTCTTTTAATGTTGGTGTCATTTTTTCTCTACAGTTAAATATAAAAAGATATCTCAAATTTTATTTAATTTTTTAATATTATTTGAAATCTTAAAAATAATATTAAAATGTTCAAATTTTAATTTTAGTAAAAATATTCTGATATTCAATTATCGATCGAGTTACATTAAAATAATATTTTTATTATGGACAATAATATAATATCTATGACATATATAAATTTTATTATTAATAAATTAAAAATGTCAAAAAATTTAAAATAATTAGACACTCTATGTTTACTTCATAATTATTTTTATGGTTTTTAATTTTCTAATTTATTAAATAATAAAATTCATATGTGACATAAATACAATATACGACACTCGTGTAATAAACATACTAATATAACATAATTTGCCAAGTCATCAACATTAATAGAAAATATTAATATCGGGATATTTTTGCTAAAATTAAAAATAAGAGCATTTTAGCTCTACTTTTTAAATTTTAGATTAATATTGTAAAATTAAGTAAAATTTGAAAATATTTTATAGTTCAACTTTTACAGTAAAATATAAAGAAATTTTTTGTCATTTAAGAAATATTTTTTAAAAAAACCCTAATTTGTAAGATTTTGGAAAATTTTCTCCTAATTTTTAGTTTTTCAAAAAAAGCTCTTCGAGTTAATTTTAATTAAATAATAATAATAAAATATGTAATATAAATATTAAACATAAACTAATTAAATGTCATTAGTATAATAAGTCGATTCAACTTTTAAAATCATTCTAAACTAATTAAATTTGAATTAAATTAATAATATAAGATAATTATAATAATTAATTTATTTGAGTTATATTTAATTACTTTAAGAGGCCGTTTGGTTCTATTTTTATTTTTCTGTTATTTTTTAGTTTTTGTTTTCAATTTTTTGTTTCTATTTTTTAAAATAAAAAGTTAAAAACCACAACATGTTTAGTTGTTAATATTAATATAGTTATATTTTTATCATTGATAATAATTACATATTAGATAAAATTTAAAGATAAATTATTTTTAATTAAATAAATTTATTAAATCTCTTATATAATATTTATTAACAAATTATTAATGAAATTGTGCTATTTTAATAAATTAAATAATTTAAAAATTAAAATTTTATTTTTAAATTAATTTTTATTTGAAATATTTTTTAATTTTTAAATAAAATTTTATTTGAATATTTATATATTTTAAATTTAATTATATTTATTAACTTTTGATTACATATAGTTTAATTATAAATATTAAATTATTCATAATTAATTTTAATTTATTAAATATATAATGTTGAATTAAATTATTCATAATTTTTATTAAAATTTATATATTTAAATAATAGTAAATTAGATTATAAAAAAATAAAAACTGGAAATAAAAACCACATTTTATGATTTTCATAAATTTTGAAAACAGGAAGAAATTAAAACTAAAACCATAAACTAAAAATTCAAATAAACATACTTTTTAACTAAATTTGAAAACAAAAATTAAAAATAAAAACAGACACCTCTTGAATTTGATTTTTTTATATTTATATTGCCTATCTTCTTACTTATTTTTATGTCTTTTACCTTTTGTTTATAAATGACCATTTTCTAGGACTCCAGATTCTAGCCTTTAAATTGTACCATCACCATCCCCACTTTCCCATTAAGAGTCTCAATGTAGTTGGCCTATTATAGCTGGTCCGTAGCTTTCTGTTTAGTTTTGTTTCATTTCTCTCACGTCATTATCGGGAGTTCTTGAATCATCATTTATGGCTAAGAATTGACGAACTACAGATACCTCTCTGATAAGGTTATTAAATCTTATCCAGAAATTTATTTCATACTTATATGTACATGAAGTAAAAGTTACAAGACGACACAAGTCAATTCGGTTCATTTAATTCTGAAAATCTTAAATCAGTTCACTTTTCGCTTTAATTTAGTGCCCTTTTAGTTGAATTTTTTAGGGTAAATTAACACTTTTTTTATCATAAAAGTATTTAAAAAAAAATATTTGACTGTAAAATAAAAAAAATTTTTTTAATAGATATAACTTTTTTGGCAGCTAAAGTATAACTTTTTAAGAAGTTCAAATTTGGAGCTTATCAAAAAATCACTTTTTCAGATAAATTTTTCATATCAATTAATGAGAATATTTTTTAGTCTCTTTTACCCTTATATTTTACACATAATTCCCACAATACTCATAAATACATCTTCACGTTTATTTTGAGATTTATATAATATTATTTGACATTTTTATATATTTTATTGTTTATTTTTATATTAGTTTTACTTATGTTATAATCCATACAAAAGATTTTGTTAGATATATTTTCATTTATGTTTTATATGGTTTAAAATTATATAATAATTAATATATTGTGTTTTACATACTGTTTAATATATTTTAAATAATATTTATATGCATAAATAATTTTTATTACAAAATAAAATATAATTAAAATTAAAAGTGCTTTTTATTTTTATGTTGTCAAACAGTCTATTGTATGAAACTCTTTCAAAAAAACTTTTTTTTAAATGACAGCTAAATAGTCAACTAGCTTCTTAAAAAAACTCTATTCAGAAAAGTTCTACTGACAAAAGCTCTATTAATATATGCTCATCCAAACAGACACTTAGATTAATAATCTTTGTTATTAAAAACTAATCAATTTATTAATTACTCAGTCAATTTTTTATAAATTAATCATTTTTTATAAACTAAAATCAACCGATTAACTTTCATCTAACAGCCTTCTTTTTCAATTAAATTTAAAATTTTTCAAGTGAGAATATTCTTTTTCAATTATTTTTAAAAATTTTAATTTTATTCAATCTTTAATCGATTTTATAATAGTTTAATACCGATCGAACCTTTTAAATCTTAAACTTCTTATCTTATCAGTTTAACTTCTAATCCGATTTTAAAAATATTAGACACAATAATGCATATGAATTAGAAAGCACGCTATGCTTATAGTTCCAACAAGTTCACTCCATAATTCTCACATATTTAATAAAAATGATGCTATTTTTAATTTTTAAAAATTAAAAATATATTTAATCAAGCTTAGTTTATGTCTAATTAGGCTTCAAGTTGGACTCGGGTCACCCTTAATCCGAGAATGATTATTTGGAAAACATGATTAACTATGGAAAGCTTAAGTTCCACTACATGCTTATAATTGTTCACTTGAAAGGTATGTCAGAATAGTATTAGTTTAGATGGATTGTTCTGTTGCGCCATATTATAATGATTTCCCACCTTGTGTTTTTAATCATATTACTTTGAATTGACAATGTTCCTAATTAAGAAATTTGAAGTGTCCATTTTACTTAATTCCATTGACATTATAACTCTTATCCTCCATTTTAATTCTCTTATTAGTGACTTTTATTTATTTTAATTGGACATTTTTTGTTTTGAAAAAGAGGAACCCGCAGTCGCTATCATTTAGATGCGCACTGGATAAACCTTCAGATTGACGCAATAGTTTGTAAATCACGTCAACTAGGTACACCGCACTAAGTAAGCTCTGTACGAAAGGATCGATCGAGAGAGTGTAAGGAGGAGGATTCGAACACAAGATCTTTTGGCCCCATATTTTCCTACTCCACCAACTCGACCATCCCTTAGGAGCTTAATTGGACATATTACCCTAAAGAATGAGATAATGATTTTAATTTATTTTATTAACAATTATTACATTTGCAATAGCTTTTTTATACATATAATCAATTTTTTTTAAAAATTAGACTGAAAGTTAAATCGATAAGACAAAAGTTTTAACGTTTATAAGATTCAGGCAATATTAAACTGTTATAAAAACAATTAAAAAATAAATAAATTTTAAAATTTTTAAAAATGATTGAAAAAGATTGTCATTACTTATTTAAAAATTTAAAGTCGGTTTTATTTTATTTTAATCCTTATGTTTTAAATATTATCCTTTATTTTTGTAATATTATTTAGTTATGTATTAAATTTTAATACTTCATCATTTTTAATTTTAAAAATAAACAATAAATTATTTAAATATAGCAAAAAATAGTTCAATAATTAAAAGCAAAATGATTAATATTTGGTGGGGGAAAGGAGCTTGTGGGCCACCATCTGTCACACGTTTGGAGAGACCATGATAGCTAATGTGGTCGCAACGGTCTCACCAATTTGATGTTTTATTGGACAACTGATAAAAGGGAATTCAATGCATGGAGAGCGAGTAACGTGGGGTCCACCTTACCAAAATCACAGCAATCTCCGCCGTTAATCAGCACGACGTCTCAACTACCTCTGTGAAAAGTTAGGTCCTACTCGTATGAACTAAGGTCGCAGATCATCGTATTGATCCGACGGTGGATATCAGCTGGCTTTCATGAATGCCCTTTGTGGGGAATGAATCATGTTAATCTCCATTATGATTTCTATTTATATAATATTTTTACTATTTTAAATTATTTAAAAATATTTTATAATTTTAATGCAAATTTCATTATGTAGTTTAACCAAATTATTATTTAAAAAGACTTTTTTGAGAAAAGAAATTACAACAATGACAACAACATCTAGTATGAATCTTGCTAGATCGTGAAATCTGAAAAAATTCAATACTATACAGTCTTATCCTTAAGTAATAGAAAGACTGCTTACAAAAGACTCATATGAGAAAAGAAATTATTATTTAAAAAGATTGTATGACTGTTATTAACTTAATTTTAATGAATAATAAGGGTCTATTATTTTTTCATCTACAAAAATATAAAATATTGACATAATGTAAAAAATAGAGTAGAATTTTTTTTGTATTTCTTAATACCATAAATATTTTAGAATTGTTTTGAATGATAAAAAATGCTTTCAAAATAATAAATTATATAAAATATTTTGTTAGATAAATTATATAAAATTATTATTTTACAAGTATTTTGGATGATAAAATACTTGTAAAATGATAAAATATATAAATATTTTTTTTATCTAAATTCTATAAAGAATAAACTATGATGATGACAAGGAGATAGTATTTACACCTATAGAAGAATATAATCACCCCAAGAAAGATTTTAGGTGGCCAAATAGAAACACATGGCCTTTAAAGGTTTGTTCTTTTTAATTTTTGTTTCCTTATTCATTCTACTTTTGAAGTTAAAGGTTGCATCTTTATGGTTGTGCGCCACCAATTATCTTCACTCTTGTCTCCAACTACATTACAAAGCCGAAAAGACTCCAATTTCTTGATCCTTTGGGTCCACTCTCATGCTCTAAGCTTTGGATTTGTTGAGCAACGTGAACAATTTTCTAACTTAGCTTCAGTTTACAGGTACTAATGGCAGGAAGCATTATTACTCTTTTTAACCACTCGAGAAAATGACCAAAGATCCAATCTTTTTTTTTTAACGCTTCCAAAGTTGTGACAGGGCTTGCACAGCTACACCAAGCCAAGTCTGCAGTCATAAAACAGATAAAACATCACATGGTTAGATAGGTATGTTCCACTGGATTCAGCTCTCTATATTTTAATGGATTCTTCTGCTTCATTCTGATACAGAAGGCTCTCTCATCTCTCTCATATCTCTCAGCCTCTCCTGATCCAATGTCCATTTGTTCTAACCAGAGTTTAACAGTTTTTTTTGTTTTTCCCCACACAGAAAGTTAAAGCTTGTGTTCCATAACCCCACAAAGTTTCATTCTAGCTCCTTCTTCTTGTCTTGTTCTCACATATCCCAACGCAAAGTTGAACTGAAGCTTCGTCAAGCTTAACTCTTATACTTTTTACACTGTACTCAGATCTTGTTTCTTTGTTCCTCGTACACTGTAACTGTTAAATTCCTAAAAGCATCGTATGCTTTCTCAGTAGGAGAGGCTCAAAGATTTCTACTCTGGAAATGAAGAAATCCGAGATGCTAAAACTGATTCTGGGACTAACTCCAGCTACTGTTGTGATCATTCTCGTAGTTATAATCTTTATTTACATTAGAAGAAGAGCGAAGAAAAACTTCAATGACATAGAGTCCTCTGAGCACAAGCATGGGGATGAGATAGTGTCAGAGGAATTAATGACTTTCCAAGGTGGTCAGGACCTTACGATCAGTGACATTCTTGATGCTCCTGGAGAGGTGATTGGAAAATCCAATTATGGTACTCTCTATAAGGCTTTGCTTCAGAGGAGCAATTGTGTGAGGTTACTTAGGTTCTTGAGGCCAATTTGCACTGCGAGGGGGGAAGATTTTCTTGATGTGATTCAGTTGTTGGGTAGTGTTAGGCATCCCAATTTGGTGCCTCTTTTAGGGTTCTATGCAGGACCAAGAGGTGAAAAACTTCTTGTTCATCCTTTTTATAGGCATGGCAATCTGGCTCAGTTCATCCGTGGTAAGTTGTATAGCTTTTGATTTCCATTTTTGATGTTTGGTAGCTGACGAAGTACAGAAGCTTTCTCTTCACATTGTTTGTCACAGGAAATTGTAACAACGAACTATTTGGCTTAGTGAACTTGAGAATAGTAATACTGAAAGCCTACATTAGAGAATAATCATGGCTTTCTAAGTTCTGTTACTCTGTTTTGTGGATCTTATTTTTCTGAGTAATGGTTACATGAATTTCTAGATAAATGAAAAATCATGGGCGGTAGTGAGAGCAAGATCACTATTGCTTAATGTTGTTGAACTTTTAAGGCAGAGGAACATGTTTTATTGATTAGAACTTACTTTTAAGTGATATCGGATCCAAAATGCGGAAATAAAACTTGAAGAAGTTTATAAGAGATGGAAGGTGAGTGTAAATCTCTTGTTAGATCTTGATATTCATGGAACTGTGTTGCATCCTCTACCATATGGGTTTTTCTTAATTCTGTCTTCATTTTCGATCTTTTCCGTGCGTTATGAAGTTCCCTTTTTAAGACTAATGTTTGCCAGAATCCTGTTTCACTGTCATGTCATGAGTTAATTTGTTGATTAAACGATCACTGAACTTGCACATATCTTCAATAATTTGACCATTTGGTTCTTCTTCATAGGCTCTTTCCTTCTATAGCTCTCTCTCTTCCTCTATGTTTTAAATCTGTTTTCTTTTCCTTTGTTTTCCGGGTTGGTGGAGCGGATGCTCTACCGGTTTGAGAGTGAAGTCTAATTTGTTCTCTGCTGTACAGATCTCTTCCTGTGCAAGTAGTCAACTAAGTTTGAATGGTTGTTGCATGTTTCACTTTCAATGACCTCGTTATGGCATTTCAACTTTGTCCAACAAATTTCTTGATGTTCTTAGTTAAATACTACCAATTTCATCCTTTGAGTTGGAATCTGTAGCTTAATGACACCAAGTTTGATTTTGATGGACAGATGGGAGTCCTGAGTCTCACAAGTGGACTGTTATACTTGAGATATCGACTGGCATAGCCAGAGGATTAGATCATCTTCATTCAGGATTACAAAAACCTATCATTCATGGAAATCTCAAGTCAAAAAATATACTTTTGGACCGTAATCATAAACCATTTATCTCAGACTTCAGCCTATTTCTGTTGATGAACCCTACTGCTGGACAAGAAATGCTTGAAGCTTCTGCTGCTGAAGGTTACAAAGCTCCTGATCTTATGAAAATGAGAGATGCAAATGAGGAGACGGATATATATAGCTTTGGGATAATATTGCTTGAACTGCTGTCAGGGAAGGAAGCTATTAATGAGAACCCTAGTACCGATGAGGACTTCTATCTCCCAACATTCATGAGAAATGCTGTACTTGATCGAAGAATTTCAGATTTATACCATCCAGACATACTTCTTAGCAATGGCAGTGACATTCGGAGGCCAGTTACCGAAGACTGCATACTCAAATTCTTTCAGCTTGCCATGGCTTGTTGTGCCCCTTCCCCTTCGATTAGGCCAAATATGAAAGAAGTCCTCTGGAAGCTCGAAGAAATTGAAAGATAGCATACATACCATTTGTGAAAAGTACTGTGCAGATGATTTTGACCTAGATTTTTCAATTGTGGTTGGGACAAGAGTGATGAACAGGGATGACAATGACTTGCAGGACATTCATACATGGTTACTCAAATTATTGAATGTTTCAGATACATAAGAGCTGCAGAATTTCAGATGTTGATGCTCATCAATAAAGTTTTGTTGCCAGAATATTAAATTGAAGCAAAATTTGTACTTTTTCAGCCATCCAACAAGAAATGTAGATTTGTATTCGGACTTGGAAATTTGGCTTTGTCAGAATCTGGGAATTCTTTATTGCAGAAAACATCAGCAGCACATGATCTTGGATTTCATATCATGCCAGCTTTCTTTTGTTAAGTTCACACAGGAGTCCCAATCATTTCTCCAGCACCGGTCCTCATGTTTGTTTCAACTACGTCACCACTTTCAGGATTTGTGTTCTTGGTTGGGATGATTCCCATGTTTTTACTGATTGCTGTTGATTCTGTGCCAAGAAACACCAAATCCAATGCTAAGTTTTTCCGATGTTGTAGCTACTGCATATCCTATCCTAAATCAAAGTTAGACATGGGAAATTGTATAGTCTAATTATTCTACGTTTCTTTATGTTCGTTTCCTTAGCTGGCCAAGGGTGGTGGAGTCAACTTCATCATCACAATCATTATTGCTTGATGATGTCTAATTTGGTCAATGGCCCTCTTATGTGTCAAACACCTGTCTCTTTGGCAACGTGAAGCACACTTTCAAAAGGGCCACTCCTTTGCTGATCCAATTGCTTCTGTTTATTCTACTCCAGTTCTGACCTTGAACATGCGTATATGTTAGACTTTGTGATGTTTTGTATAATAATGATTCAGTAATAGTTGACAATTATTAGAGTCACTATCTATAATGTTAGTTGATGCCAATTCTTCTGTTCTTAATGCCAAGATTCCTTTTAACTCGTCCCATATGCAGCTTCCTGTGTCAGCTGCAATTTGTCATTACGTTTGCTAAGAAAGCTTTAATGTCAAGCTTACAGGCATTACTATCAAACAAACTGATAATGGTGATCACCGTGCTTGTTATGTAGACTGACATAAGAAGAACAGGAATCACATGAAAATGAGTTTCAAGTTGATTTTTTCGAAATAATGTGGAAATATACTGATTCTACTTTCCATAAACAATGGATTTAAGTTCATCCATTTAGTTTTTGCAAAATATGAGGAAAAAAAAGAAAGCCTAAGAATCAGAGGGAAGTGATCAAGAATTATATGACTCTGTTGAAACTTACGGAGGATATAACTTGAAATAGATAACTTTGGCGTATTAGAATTTAGATAAAGAATCTCTCGTAGAGAGGTCATTCTCGTTCTCTTAGATATTTTATACATTTTCTTTCGAATTTTTCGTATTATAATTGGCTTTTTTTAAAATACGTGTTACTTACCTCCTAGTTTTTTTAACCTAGATAGTTTCTTACTTACCCTAATTACATTCTTGACATTGCTGATTTGATTTACTATTATACTTGTCTTTTTCTAGTTTGTATATTTAATTATTTTATCTATTACTGCTAATCTTTATCACGTTCTATACGTACGGTATTATATATTGTATATTTGTATATTTTTATTTATAAGTACGTTTTTATACTTTTGTACTATCATTATTATTTTGCATTGCATACGGATCTATCAAAAATAATCTCTATTAAATAGAGATAAAGTTACGTACTACTAAATTTCTCTAAATTTTACGTTTTAACGGGATTTTCACTGGATATTATTATTGTTTATTTAATTCTTGCAAAATTTGATCAAAATCTATAAAAATATTTAGAGAAAGTTTTTCTGCACATTTATAATTTATAGAATCTGAATACTTTTAAATAAGAGATTTAATAATTATTTATAATAAATATTGGATGTATCATATGCACAACTTGCACTAACAAAATTTCATTTCTTCGATTGGATTTACTTTCCTTGAGGTTATCTTTGATCAATTTGCATACTACATCCAACACTAGGAAAGTATTATCATCACTTTCTACGATTGTTATTTGGAAAGTATGGCCGAGTGATTGATTGTAAACAGTAAATATATATTTTTTTCAAAATATGTTGTTTAAATATTGCCAATTATTTTGCTTGATGGGTTTGGAAAACATTGTGATCAAGTACAATGGAGTCGAGATAGCTCCTACCCATCTCAGGAAATGATCCTGGAACTCCAAGAACACTGTCCTTGAGTAGTCCATCTTCATCTCATACACAATACATGGAGGAACCTAAATTTCGAATCCAATCGAGTAGGCACCATTGGAATAGACATCAATGAAGTTTACTTTTCCCTGCAAGTGCAGTGAAATATGTAGAACTTAGCAAGCTGAGGAACAGATACATGTTTCCATATAGAAGATTGTGCATTAAGCTTGTTTTGATTAATTGCCAAGCACGTTTTCAGCTTTGTCTTTAATGGTTGTTTATGTTCTCGAGTTTGGTATAGTCCAAAACCTACCATTTGAATAAGAAAAGTTGATAGGTTTACTGTGTCAAATCTGAAGAACAGTCGTAGCGTGGCTACAAATCTTCCCCGATAAAAACTAAGGGGGCAGGTGAGTTGGTAAGGAGTTCTTTTAGAGTCCGGATTTTTTGTCAAATTTTCGCCTGTTTTATTGTGTTTAATTGCAAAATGACGTCATTTTTGCTTAAAATTATAGAGTCGCCTTTGGAACCCACCAATTGACGCTATTTTTTTAGCTTAAACCAAAACCAGTATTTTAGAATTAGCCACTTAAAAATAATACATGTTTAATAGTAACAAAAATGACTTTATATAAAGTTATTTTAATTTTTATTTATTATAATAAAAAACTTACATCATTATTTATTTCTCTTTATTCTAAAAGGCAAATGATTTTTGTTTGTGTGTTTAATTCTTTTTATTTGGATGATGCCAAAAATAAGCAAATATTTTTATTCTTATTCTTATTAAGAACAAAATTAAAAATAATCAGGAATTTAATGATATTATTTAATATAATTAATTAATTAATTAATAATTTATTAATAATAAGAATAATTAAAGAAACATAAAGTTATTATAAATAATTATAATATTATTTATAATAATAATAATGAATATAAAATTACGAAAAAATAATAATAATTCTTAAAATAATTTATAAATTAAAACTGAATATAAGGAATTAGCAAAAATAAGCATATAATTTTTTCCTTATTATTATCAAGCACAAAATTTACATTAATGAGGAATTTAATCATATTATT
>JANQBM010000007.1:28129064-28149611 GCA_025594535.1 Erythroxylum domingense | reverse complement strand
TATTAATAATTATTATGTTTCTTTAATTATTCTTATTAATTTAATTGTTTAAAATTTTGGTAATAATAAATTTTGTAATTACTATTATTCTTATTATTATTTAATTATTTAGTTATTGATTATATTAAATAATATGATTAAATTCCTAATTAATGTAAATTTTGTGCTTGATAATAATAAGGAAAAAATTATATGCTTATTTTTGCTAATTCCTTATAATCAGTTTAATTTATAAATTATTTTAAGAATTATTATTATTATTATTATTCGTAATTTTATATTCGCTATTATTATTATAAATAATTATAAATTTTTCTTTAATTATTCTTATTATTAATAAATTATTAATTAATTAATTATATTAAATAATATCATTAAAGTCCTGATTATTTTTAATTTTGTTCTTAATAAGAATAAGGATAAAAATATTTGTTTATTTTTTACGTCATCCAAATGAAAAGAATTAAACACATAAACAAAAACTATTTGCCTTTTAGAATGAAGAAAAATAAATAATGATGTAAGTTTTTTATTATAATAAATAAAAATTAAAATGACTTTATATAAAGCCATTTTCGTTACTGTTAAATAAGTATTATTTTTAAGTGGCAAATTCTAAAACACTGACTTTAGTTTAAGCTAAAAAAATGGCATCAATTGGTGGGTCCTATAGGCAACTTTGCAATTTTTAGCAAAAACGACGTTGTTTTATAATTAGATACAATAAAACAGGCTAAAATTCGATAGAAGATTCAGACTCGTTATTTTGGTTTAAGTGAGATCGTGGGTTCAAATCTCCTTTACGTATACAACTGTTTAAAACTTGAGGTCAGAACTTTACCTCTTGCAAAAGACCTACTCAATTTAAGTGGAGATTAACGTGAGTATAGATGACTTAAAGAAACCTTATCGTAGAATCCGTCTACGATACCTGGTGGATAACCAAAAAAAAAAAAAACTCTTCCCAGACAGTAAAAAAGCTAAGTTCTCGGAGATATCAAGTGGTGACATTAAAGATGCAATCTTGCAAAACAAATGCCCTAGAGTTGAAAGTCTCTATTACAGATCATGAAGACTTGTTACTGGAAATCCTTGCTCGCTTGCCTGTAAAGTCTCTACTCAGATTCAAATCTGTGTCAAAACGCTGGCTTTTTCTCATTTCGAGTCCAGATTTCTGTCGCCGACTTTACCAAGATCCTTACCTTGTCTCTGGCATGTTCTTGCGTTCTCCTGGGATTCATCCTGAGTTTGAGTTCATCTCTCTCGTTGATCATCCCCAGAATGCTCCATTTAGATCTCCCACCTTTGCTAGTGACCCATCAGGTATCTATATCTTGCAATCTTGTCATGGACTGCTACTCGGTTGTAGCTTTCGCGTGTACAGACTTCGATATAGTAATTGCCATGTTTTCAATCCTGTCACCAAGCATTCTATTACGCTTCCTGAACCTGAATATGATTCTGCTACTCAACAATTGTTTGAACTGTTGCCCGTTGTGACGGAAATTTTAACAAAAATAGTGACCAGATTCTATAGCTTTGAAGCATGTATAAACAATAAATTTTTTTGTTAAAATTTCCATCAATTGGTATCAGAGCCAAATCCATAAGTTTTGAAGTTGTTATTTTCGTTCTTCATTCTTGTATATATATATATTAATTTTCGTATTATTTTATACCCCATTTTGTTAACTATTATGAACAACGGGTATGTTGTTTTTCTGAGCATAAATACATCATATGTTGTTTATATATGCATTAATATGTGTTTTAGGCAAGCTTCTGCAACAAAAATTGTTGAAATAAGTGAGTTTTCTGTAATACCATTCATGGCTAAAGCCTTTTGTTCTAATATCTCCTTTTGGGTGAGTTTTTTGTTAAAATAGATCTTAAGATCATTTAATCTTTTGGAAGAAGAGCAAAATCCCTCTAAAATGGTTGAAAATGGCTTTCCTGATGGTTAGATACAGTTGGGTCGGGCCATGAATAATCCATGAGTCGTTTGACCCATCTAGAGGTTGAAGATGAATTATTTACGGTTTTGATATGACAACTTATTTACAATTCTGCCATCTCATATTATTTACAACTTTGCCATGACAGCTTATTTACAGTTTTGCCATCTTAAGTGATTTACAGTTTTGCCATTAATAATAATAATGACAATGTTAAAATATGTATATACATTGTTAAATATTAAAATTGTGATGTCATTATTTTAGGGATTTTTAGGCATGATTTATTTATAATTCAATTATATATTTTATCCAATTATATGATATCTTAGCCATATTTTGGATAACTTTATGTACCTTTTTGACTAGTTATCTTCTATTTAATATAAAAATTTGTTATATTTTATCATGTTTTGGATATAATTAAATATTGTATGCTTATGAACTTGCCTCTCGTAAGTCTAGGCATTTGAATATTTTTGTCGATATATATATTTTAAGTTTATCAATTTTACTAAGATCTATACGAGCAACGAAGTTATCCTTTCGATAAATTCATTGTTTGGTAGGATGCTTAGATTAGTGAAGAGAATATATTGAATGTTATGAATCGGTACAATTTTACTATCCTAACAATAGTCAATTGATGCATTTGGTTGTAATATTTAATGTATTGCTCTTGCTTGTGAATGAGTCTATTTTTAATGCTCAATGGACTCTAGCATTCTATTATCACTTTTGTGGATCATTTTGAGAAAGTTGGAGAAAGAGCGAATAGTATGATCCTGTGTTACATGCATATTAATGTTGCTCTTATGGTTTTTTCTTCAGCTTTGGGCAGCCCTCAATTCTCTGCCATTTTGAAGCTTAATGGGACTAATCACAAACAATGGGTTGAATCTCTCATGATGAACTTAACTATTATGAAATTGGATATGGCTTTGAGAGAAGATTCTCCTCCTAAACCTGATAATGAATCTTCTATTAATGATAAGAAGCTTTATGATGAATGGGAGTACTCGAATCGGTGTTGTTTGATGATCATGAGGTATCATATGGAGGACTCTATACGTGATAGTATTCCAAAAACTGAGAATGCTAAGGAATTTTTTGAGGCCATCAATAAGAAATACAAGAAGTTCTCTAAGAATGAAAAGAATGAACTCTTGAGCACTTTGCATTCCACGATTTATGATGGTGTTAGTGGGATTAGAGAGCATATGGACAAAATTGTGGCTTGTTATCATAAGATTAAGGCAATCGGTATGGAGCTCGATGAGGAATATATTGTGTGGTTTATCATGGGGTCACTTCCATCTCAGTTTGATTCCATTAGGTCAAGCTACAATGCTCAGAAAGAGCAATGGACCATAGAGGAGATGGCTACTATTCTTGTAAAGGAGGAGGATGACATGAAAAGGGGAAGGGCAAAAAGTGTTGCAATGGTTACAAACCAGAATTACAATGGCCAAAAAAGGAAGTTTCTACCAAAGAATACCAATAACAATAAGCCTTTCAAGAAACAAAATGCGAGTAACAAAGGGAATCGACAAGGAGCAATCTTAGCTTTAAATGTTTCCAAGATTGAGGGTTTCAAAGGAAAATGCAATTATTGTCAGAAGTTTGGGCACAAGAAGACAGATTGCAGGAAGCTTAAGGCTAAATTAGAAAAGAAAGGTAATCTTTTAGTAATGGTTTGCTTAGAATGCAATATCATTGATGTACCTTCTAATACTTGGTGGTTAGACATTGGTGCTACAATTCATGTTACCGATTCTTTGCAGGAGATGACAAATAAAAGGAAACCAAGTAGTGTGGAGCAGTATGTACACATGGGAGACGGTACAAAAACTAAAGTTGATTTTTTAGGGACAGTCAACTTACAACTTACCACAGGCCATTTTTTGGAGTTATATGAAGTTGCTTACATACCTTCAATTAGGAGGAATTCTGTTTTAGATAGAAATGGTTATAGTTTTCATTTTGGATTTGGAAAAGTGACTTTGTACTATGACTGTACTTTGATTGGAAATGGATTTTTGTGTGGTAATCTTTACAAGCTTGATTTGGTAGATGTGTCTCTTCTTATTACTTCTTCTTCTGCTATTAATACTGTTGCTACCATAAAAAGGTTAAGGTTGAATAAAAAATCTTCTATTTTATGGCACAAGCAATTAGGCCATCTTTCTAGGCAAAGAATGGAAAGATTGATGAAGGATGGGATTTTATAAGACCTTGATTTCTTAGATTTTGGTACTTGTGTTAATTGCATAAAAGAAAAGTTAACCGCGAAGGATAGAAAAACAAAATTTGATAGGTGCGAAGAACTACTTGGGTTAATTCATACTAATATTTATGGGCCTTTTACACCTTTAGCTATGAGTGGTTACAAATATTTTACCACCTTCATTGATGATTTTTTCTGTTATAGTTTTGTTGAACTCATCCGTGAGAAATTTGATTCTTTGGAAGCCTTTAAAGCATTTAAAGCAAAAGTGGAACTTCAACAAGGGAAAAAGATCAAAGTAGTTCATTTTGACAGAGGTGGTGAGTATTATGGTAGATATGATGAGACAGGACGTAATCCTGGACCTTTTGTAAGATACTTACAATATTATGGTATTGATACTCGATACACAATGCTAGTATACCTTAATAAAATGGAGTTGCAGAAAGGAGAAATCGCACACTTCTTGACATGGTACGATGTATATTAGTAAACTCTTCCTTGCCAGAGTATCTATGGGGTGATGCTTTGAAAATTGGAACTTATATTTGAATCAAGTGCCCAGTAAATATGTTCCTACTGGGTCCCTAAGCTTGCCATTTTTCTAATACACCATCTTATTGAATTTGTTAAAAGTTTAGAAGAGCCCTTTTACCTTTCCGAAATCTCTCAACATTAATGACAGGAGGTATGTAATAATATTCCACATTTTCATTTTTCCATAATAGACATGTATATAGATTATTATCATGTCTAACATGAACCTGATGAATTTGACGGTTAAATACTCAGTTTTAGCTTGGCATTTGATCCTGTTACATCCCCCAACTATAAAGTAGTTTGTGTTCAATATTTAAAGTCAATGCAGGACCATCATATAGATGATATGACGCAGCACGGAAATGCAGTACTTTAATCTAAGAGTATAGAAAACGCAGATCTAATCCAATATCTATAAAGAACTCAAAAGGTAGACAAAGATCTTAAGAGAAATAGAGTGTTTTGATTGAAAATTGGCAAAAGGTTCTTCTGCAATACAATAAAGAAGTATTTATATAAGTTATAATGACCTAAAACTTAATAACAAGGATAAAAACATTCTTGTAGTCCTAATAAAAGTAAAACACAATAATTAAATAAATAAATAGATTTATTGATCCTAAAGCTTCACATCAGTCTCCTCCACTTGTAAAGAACTCGACCTCGAGTTATGCTCTGGATAACCTAACTTGCACTCCAGTAAGTAGGGGTAAATAACATTAAAGTCTAGGTTGATGTTACCCATCCACGAAGGTAACTGAATGATATGTGCATTGTCATTAATTTTCTTCACGATCTTGAATGGACCATACTTCTTGGCCTTCAACTTGTAGTGATGTTCAGTAATCCGCTTCTTGTTCATAAATACCATTACTTCATCTCCCACCTCAAACACTTGATTCTTCCTATGTGGGTCCACAATAGCCTTATACTTCGCATTAGCTTTTTCAAGTCGTTCCTTCACCTCGACTTGTATTTCTTAGGTTTCTTTAGCAAACTTGGTTGCACTCGCATGGATGATAACATTGTTAGGTAACTGAATAAGGTCTAGTGCATGATTTGGTACCTTAACGTAAACCACAGAGAATGGAGATCGACCAATAGAGTTATGGATAGCATTGTTGTAGGAAAACTCAGCTTGTGCGATAAGAAAATCCCAATTCTTCGGCTTATCCCGACAAATACATCGCACTAAATTACCCAGATTCCTATTCACCACTTCAATCTGTCCATTGATCTGTGGGTGAGCTGTGCTACTATACTTCAAGGATGAATCAATTATACCCCATAAAGTTCTCCAGAAATGACTCAGAAACTTAGTGTCTCTATCATAGGTAATTGATTTTGGAACCCCATGGAACCTCACCACCTCTCGGAAGAATAGTTTAGCAATAGCTGTCACATTTGTTATTTTCTTACATAGTAAAAAGTGCGTCATCTTAGAGAATCTGTCGACCACCACGAAAACTGAATCCATGCCCCTTTGCGTTACCCAGTATAAAGTTCATGGAAAGGTCATCCCAAATATTGTCAGGCATAGGTAATAGCATGTAAAACTCACGTTTGATGCATGACCTTTAAAATTTTGGCAAATCTGACACCTAGAAATAATAAAAATAACGTCTCTCCTCAATTTAGGCCAAAAATAACTTTTACGTACCTCCTCAAGTGTCTTGTCTCTGCCCAAGTGTCCAGCTAACCCTCCTCCATGTAAGTCTCTAATTACCTTCTCCCTTATTGATGTCCGCGAGAGGCATAGTTGGTTACCTCTCTTAAGGAACCCATCATGAATGTGGTAGCCTTTATACGGCTTCTCTCCTTGACAAGTTTGTCATATTCCTTTGAAATCTTCATCATTAACATATAAGTCTTTCAAGTTTTCGAAACCTTCAATCTTAACTGTTAGTGTTCTGATCATGGCTACTTGTCGACTTAATGTGTCTGCCACTATATTGTTTCTCCCAACTTTATGGACAAGTTTATAGGAGGACTTGTCAATATAAGCTGACCATCTAGTATGCATCTTGGTCCTCAACTGCTTTTGACTTCCCAAATACTTCAATGCTTGGTGATCGGTATAAAGAATAAACTCCTTTCCAATTAAGTAGTGCTCCCATGTCTTCAAAGTCCTCACAATGGCGTAGAACTCCTTATCATAGGTAGCCCATTTTTGCCTTGCCTCACTTAGTTTCTCACTGAAGTATGCCACAGGCCTTTTCTCTTGGGATAATACTGCCTCGATACCTATCCCACTCACATCACACTCCACTTTAAATAACTTTTCAAAGTCTGATAAGGCTAGGATAGATGTTGTACATAGTTTCTCCTTGATAAAGGCGAAGCTTTGTTTTTGCTTTTCTTATCATCTAAATTTTCATTTCTTCAGACAGTCCGTAATAGGAGCTACAATGTTGTTGAAATTCTTAATAAACCTCCTATAGAACATCGTCAAACCATGAAAACTCCTCACATCTCCAACGGTTCTCGGTGTAGGCCAATTTCTAATGTCCTTTACCTTATCTTCATCCATTCGGATGCCATCTTTTCCCACAACATATCTGAGGAATAGCAAATTCTCCAACATGAATAGGCATTTCTTCAAGTTGGTATATAATTGATTTTCTCTTAAAGCCTTGAATACAGGCATTAAATGTCCCACATGCTCTTCAATAGATCTACTATAGATAAGAATATCATCAAAATAAATAACCACAAACTTACCGATGAAGGTCACAACACCTAGTTCATAAGACACATAAAAATGCTAGGTGCGTTGGATAATCCAAAAGGCATGACCAAGCACTCATATAAGCCATCCCTTATTTTAAAGGTTGTTTTCCACTCATCTCCAAGCCTTATTCTTATTTGATGGTATCCACTTCGAAGATCAATTTTAGAGAAAATAATTGCTCCACTCAGTTGATCCAACATATCATCAAGTCTCGGAATAGGAAATTTGTAGCCAATTGTGTTTTTGTTGATCGCTCTACTGTCAACACACATCCTCTAACTCCCATCCTTCTTCGGCGTAAGTAATGCTAGCACTGCACATGGACTCATACTCTCCCAAATATGACTTTTACTTATCAACTCATCTACTTTCTCTCGTAGAATCTCATTCTCTTTTGAGCTCATCCTGTAATGAGGAAGATTAGACAAGTTAGCTCCTAGAACCAGGTCAATATGGTGCTGGATATCGCGCATAGGCGATAATCCCTCTGGTAAGTCCTCTGGAGTCACATCTGCAAACTCCTCCAATATAGATTACACTTCTTGAGGTAACACAGGCTCGTGCTTGCTTTCTAATAGCTCTTCCCCTTTAACCAATAACAGATGCACCTCTTTTGTTTCCTTCATCTCACAAATCAATTTGCCTCGATTATTCTTTACATGTAACAAAGGCTTCTGGATCTTTCCTTGAGACTTCACGCCACTGATAAGTACTAAAGTATACTTTACACCATCTTTTATAAAATGATATGTATTTTTCCTTCTCGAATGCATCACATCTACATCAAACTGTCATGGTCTTCCCAACAGGATCTGACATGCATCCATCTTTCTTACGTCATAGTAGGGCTCATCCTGATACCTTCCAATAGAGAAAGTCACTTTACACCATTCTTTAACCAGAATTAGTCCAACCTCCTTGATCCACCCAATGCTATAAGGATCTGGATGTGACTCGCTAGTTAACTTTAACTTCTTCACAGTAGTTGTACTTATAATATTTTCCTGACTCCTTCCATCAATGATCAACTAACATAAATGCCCTAGCACTAAACACCTCGTACGAAAGAGCTTATGTCTTTGCAAATCACCATCTTCTTTGCAGGATATCATTAGTCTTCTGACGACACACACATACGTCTTCTCATCCTCTTCTCCCTGCTATTCCTAACCATCACCTTCAGGCTTGCACACCTCCTCTTCATCATCTTCTTCTTCTTGTTCCACCATGTTTACTGCTCCCCTTTTTGGACACTCATTAGATTTGTGTCCTAGCTCGCCGCACCTGTAACACTTTGATGGAGCTGGTTTAGTATACCGATTAGCATATTTGAAAGTTGTTGGAGCTACTTTGTTTGAGCTTTCTCCATTAGTGCTTCCCTTGCCAACACTACTCCTCATAGGGGTTGCAGTAACCACCTCCTTTTCTTTATCGCCTAGACTCTTGTCACCTGTATAGCGCTTAAACTCCCGTTGCTTCTCATTCAGTATAAATTTAGCTTCCATAGCTAAATTTCTCACATCTTGCACTGTAAGCACAATCTGGATTCCTATCTCTCCCTTATATTCGATCTCAACCCTCTCAAGTAGCATGAAGCTTATTGAGGTTGAGATTCAGACAACTGGTTGCGGGCTGCCAATCTCAAAAACTCTACTGTATATTCATGGACGCTACGACCGCCTTAATGACACTGCTGATACGCATCGAAAATATACTACTCATAATCTAGCTGTAAGAATCGCCCTCTAAGCAATTGCTTCATTCTCCTCCACGAAGAAACCGAATTTCGGCCTTCTTTCCTTCTTAACTCCCGTAACTACTCCCACCATACGGAAGCCCCCCCTTTAGACGATAGGCCACCAACTTCACTTTCCTATCCTCTAGAATCTCCGTATAATCGAAGAATCTCTCTACCCCCACTAACCAATCAAGAAAGCCTTCAATATCCAGATCTCCGCTAAAAGATGGGATATCTACCTTAAGTTTATATTCATAATCTCCTCTCCGTCTTGACTGGATGACTTCTTCCTCATCACTGGAATTATTTTCACGATTCCATGACGCGAGATTTTGAATCTGAGGATGCCTCGCAGGGTCACCTTCTCTAACAATTGGTTCCTCAATTCTTCTTGTGTGTCTCCTCGCAACAACGCTTGCAACTGGTCCTGAATTAAAGCCAGTTGTCATTCCATATTGCCAATTGACTCCCAAACTTCGGGTAACCCACGAACGTCGTCATTAGTGTTGGCCATTGTCAGACGAACAATCCTTAGGTTTTCAAGGCTCTGATACCATCTAACGCAGTGCGGAAACGCAGTATTCTAATCCGAAAATACAGAAAACGCCGATCTAATCCAAGATCTACAAAGAACTCAAAAGGTAGACGAAGGCCTTAAGAGAAATAGAGTATTTTGATTGAAAATCGGCAAAAGGTTCTTCCGCAATACAATAAAAAAGTATTTATATGAGTTATAATGACCTAAAATCTAATAATAAGGATAAAAACGTTCTTGTAATCCTAATAAAAGTAAAAGACACAACAATTAAATAAATAAATAGATTTATTTATCCTAAAGTTCCGCGCCATGACACCTACTATTTCTATAACATTGAGATCTACTCATCAGAGACACGATCTTGGAGGCTGGCAGGTGATCCTTTTCTTGCAAATGTTAATACATTGTTCAAGTATGGTGTGTTTTGCAATAATGTTGTACATTGGATAAGTGCTTGGGGGCATTCCCTATATTTCGACATTGGTGAGGAAAAGGTTCAGGAAATGCCAATGCCTCCACTTCCAGAGGGTTGGGAGGAGAGGAGGTATGTATACTTTGGTTCAAATCGGAACCATTTGCATGTTGTTGAGATCTATAACCCTCCCACTACACCGTTTGATGTCTAAGGGATGAAGAGAGATTATTCCGAATGGTTGGTGAAATACCGTATCGATCTCAGCGAAATCGTAGCTGCATTTCCAGAGGTCGTCAGGATACAATATGACCCATCAAACTTGAATTATCACACATTCAACATACTGTGCATAATTCGGGAAGAACAAGATGAAGATTCGTATATGGTGTTGCATATTCCTGGTAATATCGTAAGTTACAGTTTCAAGGACAAGACATTCAGGAAGTGAAAAATCGAAGGGGGTTAATTATTTCGCAAACTTTCCGCAAACTTATTTGGCACCAACAAAATAAAAACAATCAAAACCGAAATAATGAAAACACCAAAAATTTGGTAACGCAGTTCGGCATACCTTGCCTACGTCTTCGGGGCTCTCACCCAACTTAATCATTTTCACTGAAGTACAATAGTTTTACCTAAAGCTTTACTAAGCCGACTTCACTCAACCCTTGACACTGTCTCTCAACCTCACTTCCTATGAAAGAATTTCACACCCAATAGTACGACTGCCTCGTAGTAATCTCAACAAAGGATTTTTTTCAACAGTATTTGATAATAAAGATAAGAAATAAACAACTCAAGTGATCAATCAATTAAGAACAAAATAATACACTTGAGATAAAAAGAAGACAACTTCCCGAAAAGTTTCGCTCAACTGAAATAGACCTGAAAGTCGTCACAATAACAATAGACTGATTCATATAAACACCAACACGAAGCCACACACCCACTGCATCTCTTCACTATGTCATAAACTCACACCACAGCCACGGCTCATCAAAAATCACAAAGATTCACTTTAGTTCACTCGAATAAAAATAACGCCTGAGACATCAACATATGCTTCAAAAATCCAGTACACCATTGCAATACCTAACGCACATAACCTGCACCCTTTTTGCGTGGCGTCAATACTTCAAAAATTATTTAGCTATTGCACTCAAAAACCCTGCATATGACCTCACCTAACACACACATACAAGACTTCCATTTATTGCACACATGAGATCCACTTCTACTATATATGAGGACCCACCTATGTACCCACCAATGAAGACTCACTATTGATTGCAAGACCCCCACATCAGCTGCGTTTCCACTGCACTTTGATTTCAAGATACCCACGCAAGGTTCACCCAAAAGTCCTTCACCCACACGCAACACTAATATATATGTTCAGCTATTTATCACACCATCTTAGATTGCTGCAGATACACACAAGTACTTGACCCACTGAACAATTAATTCACGTTAACTCTAAAGTCACACACACGTACGTCATCTCAAGTGTAGAATACTCACATTGGTGATAGTCTTCTGCTGTGGATACCAGATATGCACAAATCTCTCACACAATCAGAGTTCCACTTAAATTCAAACATGCAATAATCTCATCCTTTTAATTTCATCAATCCACCTCTTATTTTTAACCCCACTATAATTTATATCTTATATGTCCAATTAAAATGTCAAAATTAAATAAAAGATATATCTCATATATCTTAACAATCTCCTCCTTTTTGGCATTTTTGTCACAACTCTAGAACTCCACATAAATAATCATAATTGGACATATAAAGACGAAATTCACAATGCTCCCCCTTAATCAAATATCAAGTTCCAAAGAACATCATAATTATCCAATCATCCAAATTTCTCCCCCTTGGGACAAAAAGATGCCAAAAAGCACTATGAATAGTCACACATATACCTTAAAATCTCCCCTTAAATGGAACATTCACTATAAACAATCTGATGTCTCCCCCTTGAGACAAAACAGTATCAAAATGCATAATCATAATAATCAACCATAGATGTAGCAGAAGAATCATAAGCACGTCAATATGACAATTTACCACCATTCAAAAGATTGAGAGATATGCCTGAAAGAGAGAGATATACCCGAGAGAGATCCATACTGATGAGAGAGCTGAAGAGTCTTCGGTAGAGCCAAAAAGAAGTCACAAAATAAACTACTAAAAAGATGAGACTACTATAGCAGCATAAAACTAAAGAACAAAAAAAATCTTTTTTTTTGTTTTTGTTTTTGTTTTTAACAACACAAAAAAATGCTTCAAAATGTAAAACACACTGTCCCTATGCCCCTTGAAGAATCTCAAATATGGTGTTTTTCTTTAGCTCGAATGAAGATGTATAACACAAGTAGCCTGCAAGTTCTCGATAATCAACCCTTTTTCTTTCTTCTCATTCACTTTAGAGCACTCATCCTTGTAGCCAATGCTTTGAAGATCTTCTTTAACTTTACCAATTTCCAACAATTTTTCTAACTTTTTGATACCTCTATTTAACATTCTCAATCTCTTTTCAGTACTTACTAATTTCATTCTAGCTTCACCAAGCTCGTTTGATGTCAACATCAAATTCTTTTCTAACTCTTGTATGGTGTTCTTCATGGAAAGATTCTCTTCTTTCAATCTTTTATCCTTTCTATCCGTTTTCACTCATTTTTCATACATAACTTTGTAATCCTTGTAAATATTCCTCTTTTCATCATCTAAGCTAGTACTGTCACTGTCATAATTTGATATTGGATCTTGAGCTGGATTGTTTTCAAAATTTTCCGATTTTCCCTCTTTTTGACCTTCAGTTACTTCCTTCTCAGTTACTGTTAAGCAAGTAATTGGATTTTTGCTATGTAAGGTAACTAACGCAGCATCATTTGCTATTTCTTCTTCGTTACCATATTTACTCTCAGAATCATTTTCACTCCAGGTGCTTATAAAGGACTTTCCTTTTTTTCTTCTTCGTAGTATTGACACATTCGGATTGAATGTGTCCAAAACCTTGACATTTATAACATTAGATTCTCCTTACCTTTTGTTCACACTTTTGTGTCTTGAGTTGTTGTCTTGAATTGTTGCTCGATGAACTTCTGCCATATTGTCCAAAGTCAGATCTGTCCTTCTTCATTCTTTTCAGCCATTTACTAAAATTTCGTGTGAGTAGTATCAAGTCTTCGTTTTCATCTTATTCATCTTTTCGTGTGAGTAGTATCAAATCTTCGTTTTCATCTGATTCATCTTTCGCATCATTCACATTTTTTCCAGTCTCCACCTGTAGTGCCTCTCTTGTAGCCATGTTCGTGAAACTAGGATCTGCACCAATTTGCTACCAAGTTCTGAATCGGTGACCTTACTCTGATGCCAATTGAAAAACTGAAGGAGGTTAATTATTTCGCAAACTTTTCGCAAACTTATTTGGCACCAATAAAATAAAAACAATCAAAACTGAAATAATTAAAATACCAAAATTTTGGTAACGCAATTCAGCACACCTTGTCTACGTCTGCGGGACCCTCACTTAGTTTAATCACTTTCATCGAAGTACAATAGTTTTACCCAAGGCTTTACTGAGCCGACACCACTCAACCCTTGACACTCTTTCTCAACCTCACTTTCCGTAAAAGAATTTCACACCCAATAGTACGACAACCTCGTACTAACCTTAACAGAGGATTTTTTCAACAGTATTTGATAATAAAGATAAGAAATAAACAACTCAAGTGATCAATCAACTAAGAACAAAATAATACACTTGAAATAAAAAGAAGACAACTTCCCGAAAAGTTTCGCTCCACTGAAATAGACCTGAAAGTCATCACAATAACAATAGACTGATTCATATAAACACCAACACGAAGCCACACACCCACTGCATCTCTTCACTATATCATAAACTCACACCACAGCCACGGCTCATCAAAAATCACAAAGATTCACTTCAATTCACTCAAATGAAAATAACGCCTACGACATCAACATGTGCTTCAAAAATCCACTACACAATTGCAATATCTGACGCACATAACCTGCACCCTTTTTGCGTGGCATCAATACTCCAAAAATTATTCAGCTATTGCACTCAAAAACCCTGCGTGTGACCTCACCTGACACACATACAAGACTTCCATTTATTGCACTAATGAGATCTACTTCTACTATATATGAGGACCCGCCTACGGACCCACCAATGAAGACTCACTATTGATTGCAAGACCCCCACATCAGCTGTGTTTCCACTACACTTTGATTTCAAGATACCCACGCAAGATTCAGTCAAAAGTCCTTCAGCCACACGCAACACTAATATATATGTTCAGCTATTTATCACACCATCTTAGATTGCCGCAGATACACACAAGTACTTGACCCACTGAACAATTAATTCACGTTAACTCTAAGTCACACACACGTACATCATCTCATGTGTAGAATACTCACATTGGTAATAGTCTTCTGCCGTGGATACCAGATATGCACAAATCTCTCACACAATCAGAGTCCCATTTAAATTCAAACATGCAACAACCTCATCTTTTTAATTTCATCAATCCACCTCTTATTTTTAACCCCACTATAATTTATATCTTATATGTCCAATTAAAAATGTCAAAATTAAATAAAAGATATATCTCATATATCTTAACAGGAAGATTAGTGATTTTGTGCCAGATTATGCCAATGAAGATCACAATCGTATTCATGGGTCAACTGTCAGGTTCGATGGTTCGAGATTTTCCAATTTGTTGAGTCTTTTTGTTGTGTCTGAATTTGTTTCAATCACTCTACTTCTGAGTAATGGTTACATTTTGTTTGACATGAGAAAGCAAGAATAACATCAAAATGAGTTTTCAGTTGATCTTTTCTAAATAATTTGGAAATGTACTTATTCTGCTTCTCATTTCTATTTGAGTAAGCAACTGAATGTTGGATTAAGTTTGTCAAATTTTAAATTAGTTAAGAAATTTTTGATAAACCTCTATTAAATTTGTTAGAAACAAACAACTAATCGAGACATTTAATTAGAGAAATTACGATATTTCACTTGTGAAAAAAGTTTAAAGCTAAAAGATCAAGCTAGTAGTGAATTTTTGGTAGGCTTGGCAATCAGGCTGGATTCGACCGGAAGCCAACAGGCCTCGAGCTTGAATATTTTAAAATTTTGGCCCTCAAACAAGGCTTATATTCAGGTTGCCCAGGCTTGGCCGGCTGAGTTCGAGGTTAACAACTATAAAAAAAACATTATTTTCCAAAAAAAACATCATTTTCCTTTTATTAATATTAAAAAATCTAGTCAAGTTGAGCCGAATCGAGCTTTATGAAGACTTAGAGCAGGATTATAAGTCAGACCGACTCAAGTCAAAATTGAATTGAAGACCTTGAGATCGAGTTTCATAAGGACTTCAGGCCATACCCTTAAATGATTGGGCCAGCTACGGGCTCACCTAGCTCTACCCCCGTTGCCATCCCTGCCTACCACCTTATCTAAATCGTTTTACAAGTGAGGACAGAAGTTTCCCTCGTCTATTTCCCTATTCCTTAATGCATAGATTGGAAGATAGAAGAGGTGCATCACTTCTAGTATAACTTCATGCATGCATCGTAACATAAGTTTCATCTTTAACTATACCAGTATACTAAATGTGAAAATTCTGAGAAGTACATGAATGCATTTTGGAAGTATACATCCGACAAAGTATCCGTAACTTGCAGCAATTTTCCGTCAATACTGCATTTAGCTACTTTCAGATACATTGTAGTCAGATTATGATCACACGTTATCATCATCATGCATTTTAACTAGTTCAATCACTGCCGCTCATGTAACTAAATATAATTAAAAAATCATCACTTCGAAGTGGCTTTATGACTCCACTGTAATAAGACAGAGAGGACATTTTTGGCTCCGCAGATTAAGTTTATTGCCAGAATTTCCAGGACTTTATGTTGTGTTGACCTCCTCCACTCTACCTCCTACCTGATTCGGATGGCACACTATCCAAGGAGGTGAACATGAAATTCCCAGAAAACATCGCTTCTTTATCTGCAAATCCAATTTCACACTTTTAAGTCCGAGAAATAGATACAGTTCAATGACAAATACACCAATATATTATAAACAATCTATATTACTTTGATGTTAATCTTGGAAATCCCATGCACAGGATACAGCAAGCAAGAGACATTTTGATATTTTTTATGGTAGAAACAAGATGTTGATTTGCATGAGAACTCTACATGCTAAAAAAGGCAACAACAGTGTCAAATTCCCTCCAGTGTCTAAAATCTGTGCATTTTATGCATCCTATGCATAAAAAAATGATATAAAGGTTTGGTACAACTTATTATAGCATCCTCATCCATTCTCTTCCTTTTAAGATTTCCACTTCTTTCCCATCTGCTTATCTCATTCTTTTTCTCCAGTAAGTTGGTAGACGAATGGCATTTATGAACCGAGAGTTAATGAAAATCATGGATTGATTTCGTACATGGCAATGCCATTACATCTCAATAAGTTAGTAATGTGACAGTCTCACAGTAGATAGTGTTTTTGTCAACAAAGGAAGTCAAAAACAAGCTTTCTTTTAGTTGCTTCCATGACAAAATTAAACGAGAAAAGCAATTTAAATAAACATGAACTACCTGTCAAGGAAAAGCAGCTAACCTCCCGATGTACATACCTTGTCATTGCCTGCACACGTCGGCGAAGTTATGTTGACATTAATCAGGGGACAGATCTTCATATCAATTTCAAAAAGTTCTATGATATATTCGCAAAAATAATTCATGATAGATACTTAATGACTTTTATCTTATCCTCAGAGATGTGCACGCTACAATAGAATGCTAGCTCATTAATGGTCAAGGACTAAAGACACATTCAACAACATATTTTACCAAAGGAATCACTTAATCGAGTCCAAAGGTCAACGATTATATTGTTCATATTATAATTGAATATTTTCTTTATTCATATTATTTGGTAAGAACTTAAAATTATGAATAGAAGTTAAAGTGGTTCAATCTCTGCAGAACAAATCAAGAGTGAGAGAAAAGGACTTTTTTTTCTATAAGCATTTTTTGTTTATATACAACTGCAATTACAATCCATCTTATTATTCTCTGCAGTATAATACTCCAGTAGAGCTTTTCTTATTTATCATATTTCTCCTGTATAATTTAATTCTCACAAATTCACAATGACATCAAACAACCTACGCCTATAAAGCTAAAGAAATCCTCTAGTACATCTAGAACACCATCAACCACAAGAGAAGATGAGTACTTGCCTTTACAGCTCTTAATGCAGAATCATCTGGCTCTGCCTTACCATCATCAGAGAAGATATTCCTGCAACACAATTTTATTTTGTTAGACCAATTCAGTCACAAAAACAGAAATAGTCATGATATGATCAACAGTAATCCAAGTCAACATTATACATTTCCTACAAGAATTGAGCCTGTAGAAGAACTTTCCTCAAACTTCAACCACCAACCCTCCCAAATCATAGAGAATGGAACTAACAGAAGAAGATGAACATCAAAAGTATAGTTACTGCAGAGACATTCATTGCAAGGAGATGGTATGCCAGATATTGATGAAATTCTTACCTCCATAGCACTTTCTGTAGCTCATCGGGTTTAGCCTCTGGAAGCATAGCAGTATCATAAGCAACAATGTTTCCATAAAATATCTTTTCCAATTCTTTCATCCATTTTGTCAATAGCAAGTTAACCTGTTACATCAGAAGTCTATAATTGCAAAAGCATATTTCAGAAATAAAAGTTGAATTATCATGACAAAAATTTTTTTTGACAATACTTTAATCACATGTAGTTAATAATTTGCTTTACTATGAACAGATGATAATTGAAGTAGTACAGCAATAGTATACTGCAGTAAAGCTTACCCCTGCTTTTGATACTCTAAGCTCCACATCATGATTGTAAATCTCATATAGGTATTGCCCAAATTCAGTACCTTCTTTTCCCTCTTGTTTCAAGCGGCGCAAGCAAAGCCACATATGGAGGACAAGCAATGAGAACGTCATCTTAAATGTCCTTTCCAAGTTGAAAACTGCAAGAGAGAGAGCTTTTTTTGGTTTATGCAGCCGTCATGAAACAGGGGGAAAGTTTCACTTTTTGTATTTATTGTTCAACATATCAACATATCAACTTACGAAAAAGGAAAAAAAAAGAAAAAACTTTTCAAAAAAAAAAACATATCAACTTAAAACCAAGCTAACAAAACTGAGAGTCCGTTCCCCTCTCAAACAACAATATAAAAACAAAAGTGGGTAGATAAACCATGAATATGTGATTCAATATTAGCAACATGATTGCACCAAGAAAAGGCAATTAAATGAAAAAGCACAGCATGAAAGAATAATTTATTTAAAAACCATATCACCTTAGCACTTACTGAAAGCAAATAATGGCAATACCTTCATAAATTGTGGGTTTATCCACTTGAGCAATTATACGCCGGTAGACCACATTCGCCCCTCGAATGGACTTGCTTTGTTTACTATAGAAAAGTAACAGCTTGAGTATAAAGTACCGGATTCCCTCATACTTGGGCTCTTCAATTCTAAGCGGAGAATCCAGGGCCAATGCCAATGAACAAGGCTTAGACCAGAATATGTTATCCAGATTTACCTAGAGAATTTCAGATAATTGTATTAACAATGATAAACTAACTAAAAGCCTCGGTACTATTTGAACGAACGTATGAAATAGAGCTACGCATTACCCAATTTAAAACATACTATCTCCTTATAACAATTCATAAGATTGAAGAATTATCATGTCAAGGACAGCAAACTCAGAACCAAGCACTGCACCCAACCCACAAAAGCAGGATTTTCAGAAACAATGAATTCCGAATCAAATTGAAAAGAAACTCTGAAAAGGAATATAAGTGAGGACAATTCTAAGAATTTGAAATGAGAAGTAGATGCAATATATTACCAAAGATTTGTTCGGTAACCCCTTTCCAGTAGAATCAGTAGAAGCTGGAGCCACAGCTGCAGCAGCCTTGGAAAAGCTTTGACGTGAAGTAAAAATGGCATCTTTTCCAATGTCACCAATGTTATTGACACGAACAGATCCAAGCGTCGACAAATGATTTATGACCCTACTCCATCTGGTTAACATTATATCTTTCCTATAACAACAACAAAATAACTCAATTTACAAAACATATCAGAAAAGGTATAACATTTACTTCTCTCATTCACTGAACTAATCCAGATAACAATCAGTTGCCTAGTCAAGATGACTTTGAAAAGGCACACACCAATTGGAACCAGAGCGACGAACAAAGCATCCAATAATCCCAGAACAGTGAACAAAAAAAACTTCAAACACGCAAAAAAAAGAAAGGAAAAAGACGAACTTGAGAAAATTGAACTAAGAACGAAACCTGAAATCGGCAATTCATGCAAGTTCCGGCAGAGTGAAGGGAAACCGAGTACGTGGAGGGATTGAATCAAATGGGTTTTTGATTGGGTGAAGAAAAGCCCTTCAAAAGGGCTAAAAGCCGGATTTTTTTTCTCCCCTTAATGTGAGCTTGAAAAGCACGTAATTGGAAAATAAACCTAAACTCCCATTTAATTAGCTTTTAGTGCCTAAACTCTTTCTTAAGAGTTACACTCTTAAAGCGATTCGTCACATTCCATTTCGTCACTTCCAGCCTTCATTTTTAAGAATGGCAATAACGGCTCAATTCATTTTTAACCCGAATTAATCGGGTCATGGGTTAATTATGGTCTATTCAGATCGAGCCATGGAATAATCATGATTTAAAATAATGTTGTTTTAAATTTTTTTAAAAAAAATAAATAACGGGCCAGGCTAAACCGATCTACTTGTAGCCTATCAAGTCATAGCCCAGGCGATAGGCACTATAATTCCTTGACCCGATCTATTAACATTCGATCTATTAACATTCCTACTTCTGACTCTGTTCTCAAGTAAGGTACGAATTATTTATACTCACAATATAAAGATATAAATCGAAACTTCTAAAAGATTTTAAATTAATTTAATAAAAATAAAATTTCAGAAATGTACTTAAAATATCATATTAATTTGGGATTTTTATCTTTTTTTAAAAGGCTCGTAATCATCACTTTATGTATTAAATAAATTTTAGGTATAGATTGTTGAGATTTGTTCTTGTTGGTCTACGTCTGTTTTACTTAGTCAAAATAAACTCCTATATTTTAGGAGAGTTAGACAGTCAGTTACCGAATTAGTCAAAGACTATCTCTTTAGCTCGATCTTAGGGATGTTAAAACGTATTTCTTATGCAACTTTAAATTTCTGTTTTGTATTGGCTATAAAACCAGTTCTTCTGTTATTCAATAAAGATGAAGCA
>JANQBM010000007.1:28090599-28128964 GCA_025594535.1 Erythroxylum domingense | reverse complement strand
CAGTTCTTCTGTTATTCAATAAAGATGAAGCAGTTGTTGAGTTAATATTGTGCTTCTGTTTGTTTAGTTTCTTAACATAGATCAATAAAATTATAAATTATGTATGCCAAATAAGCAACTTAAATTTAAAATAAAACAATAGCGGGTAGGAATGTTATTTGGTTGGGGTGTGGTAGGCACGAGTCCAACCTAAAAAGTTATGCTTAAACTTAAACTTAAAACTCAATTGAACTCGAGATGGACGACTTAAAATCTAATTGAATCAGAGATAGGTGGAATTTAATTGATAGACTTGTTTTGATTTATTTTTTTGTAATTGTTAAAAGGTTGAATCGATTTTACTAGTTTAACGGTAAAAATTTTAAATTAATTAACTATTTTATTTGATTTTTAATTTATTTTATTTTAATAATTTTTGTTATTAATAACTGATTAATTTAATAATTCTCATTAATTAATTAATTTTTATAAATTAAAATAAGCTAATTATTTTTATTTAACATTTCTTTTTTAATTAAATTTTAAATTTTTTCAATTGATAAATAAAATCTCTTTTAATCACATTTCAAAATTTTCAATTTTTAATATTTAATTAATTTTAATGAGTTAAATTTTTTAAACTTAAAATTTTTCATTTTACTAATTAAAGTTTTGATATTTGTGGGAATAGTAAATAGTTAGAGCGTAACTGAAAGGAACAAGTCACCTGTTCCACTTTTATTATTTTAACCCAGTTCTAATTTATCACTACATATTTATATGAATACGTAGATAAGATAATTTGGAACAAAGTTAGAACAGTAAAAATGAAACAGGTAATTTCATTCAATAACTGAAGCATAAAACATTGTGAAGTTGACATACGGGGCGTCGTAGGGGTGTAAAAGGCAATGGGAGGCTCGGGTCGAACAAAAAACAGTTTTTTAAGCCCAAAAACATAATTTTTAAATTTTTTAGATAATAAATTAATCAGTATTTTAATAATTAATGTTACAAATTTTATGTAAATTTAATTAAAATTTATTTTTATTAATGTATCCTATCTACTAAATAATATGTGAATATTATATATTAATTATATCAATAAAGAATAATATTTTAATATAACTTACAAATTTTAAAAAGTTAATTACTATTTTTAAAATTTTAAATTTTACTATTAAATTAAAAATATCAAAAAGTTAAAACATTTTTTAGTTTATTATTTTTTTCTAAACTTAAAATGTTTTGAAACAAATTCCTTCAACCGATTGATTACAAAATTGTACTATTCATCATTTTTCAACCTTCTCTGGAACAAAATTTAGATTGATCCGTATTTTAAATTTAAAATTCAAATTTTTTATTTAAATTCATTTACTCTTTTTTTTTACGGAAAAACTCACAACCACTATTTTTTGGATAAACACTGAATAAACTTCTGAGTTAATATAATAACTTACAAATCAAGCCAATCAGATACTCCGCACTAGGTAAGTTCTGTATAACAGATTCAATCAAGAGAACGTAAATAGGAAAATTTGAACACACAACCTTTTGATTTCATGCCTCCCATTTTACCAATTCGACCATCTCCTAAAGGGTCATTTACTCGCATAAACTTAATATTCAAATTTAAACCTCTACTTTAAAATTTTAATTTAACTTAAATGAATATTTAAATTCATGATTTCTTGATTTTAAGATTGATTAAGGTGATGAGATGACATATTTTAATTTTTAAGTCTCCGAATATTGAGATTATTCAGTTATAAATTTTATAAAAATATTTAATTTTGTTTATTACATGTAAGTTATCAATTATTAGTATTTTAAAATATTTATTTAATATATATTTAAAAGCAGTGGTTCAAGATTCCTTACGGTAATGATTATAATGCTATCGTAATAATGGATCGGCTGGTCTCTCTCAATGCACTAAACGACATGCTATTATTTAATTAGCTCACTTTCTAATTCCAAACACAATAATTTAAAATATAATAAAAAATCTGAAATTCTAACCAAAGAACATGCTCGATCCAAGTGGGTATAAGATCTTAAATACTAGTCATGTCAATAGGTCAAATTAGGACTAGGGTGACCTAGCCCATGGTCCAACCTCACTTATATTATATATTTTTTTAAAAATGTTAAAAATGACATTATTTTTTAAGTAATAGTTGGGTCATAGATTAAGTTGAGTTGAGCCGGGTTGACCCATGGCTCGGTTATCCTGAGCTAGTCAAAATTGAAATTTCTATTAAATACCCAATTAAATGTTGTTTTCGGTAGGTAAAAGGGTCATAATTCTTCGAATGAATTAGGTTTAAGGTCAAGTCGAGTAAAGTTGATGATTCAACTCTTTTACGATACAATTCAAATCCGATTTAAAGTTTATTTAAAATTTAGATAGGTACAATTTAAACTTAAATCCAAAATTATTTGAATTGTTCAAAATAATCTTGTTTTGATATAAAAGTTTGACTTTTTGAATTGAGTATCATATTGATCATTAAATTCGAATTCAATTCAAATTCAATTAATTTAAATTAAGACCAAACATTTGTATTTGAATTCTTTCTAATTAAATTCGAATGATTATGACTAGAAGTCAACTCAAATTAAGCGAATTTGGCAGTGGGTCAAACTTTTTTTTCTTAATTTTTAAAGTTTGGATTAAGTTTAGACTTTATGATCTAACTTATAATCGAGCATAATTTGAGTCCAATCAAACTTTGAGTTTTCACATTAAATCTTCTGATGTAATTATTCTGTTTCAACTCATATAAATAATTTAATAAAGTATGATAGAAACATCATAATTAATATAAGAAATCTGATCATTTGAATTTTGGGCTACTAAAATCCGATTGAATTCGCGCTCAAACTATAAACCTCGAGCTTGTTCAAACATTTGGCCGACTCCAAATCTTATCACTAACCTGATTACCTGAACTTCCATATTGATTTTATATTAAACAGGGCTAGATTGGATGAGTGGACTCAAGTCCTATCTACCATTCGTAGAAGGAAGATACCATTTGCAAGTTGCTTGCTTTTCCATGCCTAGCACCTACACCTTGCAAGTTGCATTCTGGTGTCTCATTGTATATTGACAGGTCACTACTCTGATCTGTAAAGGCACAACAGAACAGAACTCTGGCAACTTGATTACAACGTAGGACCCTTCCTCCTCATGCATGCAACTTGCTGTCCAGAGTCTCAGCCTCTTCGGCCTTTATTTAATGCAATCGTTATCGCCAGTGGGCTTAACGTAGACCTTGTTGCTTTGCTTGCTCGATCCAAAAAGGAATTTAAAACCAAACATGGGACCTAGACTCCACTCGTCGGTTGCTTGAAATAGAAAGACAACTCCAACTTGCGAACGGAACTTGTAGATTTTTCCGGGACTCCAGCTTGTGAGTCGTCAAGTTCTGGTAGATTTGGAAATGCTACTCTGTCCTCGTCACAGACGACCTTTTACTTTAGATATTTTTATGGTTTAACATTATTAAAAACACTTTATAATATTAAAAATATTAAATAATAATTTAAAATCTTATTGCATAAAAATTTTGAATCAGCTAATATTTTTGTTTAATTTGTAACTTTTCTATTTGATTTATTTTAATAATTTTTATTATTAAAAACTGATCCATTTATTAAGTAATTAATTATTTTTAATAAACTAATATATTTTTATAAACTAAATAAATAAATAAAATTTTCTTTTATAATTTTTTAATTAAACTTTAAATTTTTTAATAAATAAGGACAATTTTCTTCAATTTTATTCTATCTTTAACTGATTTTATGAAAATTTAACATCAATTCAACTTATTGAATATTAAATTTCTTGTCTTATTAATTTAATTTCTACTTCTACTTTTAAACATTAATATTAAATATAATTTTTTATTAAATTTTTGTCAAACTATTTTAATACAAATTGTTATGCTACTGACTCCTTAAATATGCGATATAATTTGTACCAACTTTCTAATTTAGTTTTAAAAACAAATTATGTTAAAATAAATTAACACAATTTAAACAAAAAAATATTTTTAAAAATTTATAATATTATGAAATTAACATTTTTATTTTATTTATATTTAACACTCAATTATCATTATTTACAATACAATATTAAAATTGTAAGAAATAAGATACATTGATACAATTTCTCCAACAGGAGCACGATTGATCCCAACAGTAACTCCCAACTCCACAAAATTCAGACCAACTAGCTTTTTGTTGGTCCAAATTTCAGGTAATAATACTACGAGTCTAACCTTATTAAATAAGAACAAGGAAAATCCCATTTTGGCCTTATGAAACATACTTCACTAATCACGTACTAACACGTCATTGAAACCGGTTCCTGACCAACGACGACAGTTGTCTCCCTCAAGGTCGACTTCCTCCGACGAGTACTCATCCCAACTATCCGGCGAAGCATTACCTGGTTGAAGGGTCGTTGCCTCTTCCTCCACTGTTTTCGTTCTTCTACGCTTCCTGCCAGTGATCACCGGCGGGTCACAACGACCCGCCTCCAAGGGAAAATTCAAAATTGCTTTTCTGCCCCTCAATTTGAATGCAGCAAAATCATAGGCTTTCGCAGCATCGAGGTCACTTTCAAAAGTCCCCAGCCATACCCGACATCCTTTTCGGGTCGGGTCTCGTATCTCCGCCGCAAACTTGCCCCATGGTCGTCGTCGGACTCCTCTGTAATGCCTTCTGTCTTCTTTCTCAACCGTGGGTTCCTCTGTAGTTGAACTCGAAGCAGAAAGATACGGTCTTGGTCCTCTTGGAGTTGTTAAGTCAATGATGACTTCAGGTTTTATCTCCAAGCTAGAGACTTCATGGTTTTGGCAATTCGTGTCGGAAATGGACGAATTGGGCTCGGACCCAGATAGGTTCATCTCGAGCTTGACAGGTTTGAGGTCAAAGGAAGCACCGGAGATAGTGGAATCAATATTACTGATAATCACCTCCGTGGACATGAAGTCTCCAAGAAGATGCTGTCTAATGAGATCTAAAGCGGAAGATTCTTCAGGATTCGCCATTTTTTCAAGAGAATGACAGACCAGAGCTCGAAAAGCGTATACATGAAAAGAAAAACAGAGCCAGAATCAGGGGCTATTTAAAGGAACCGGTTTTTGTTGCTAGTTTGCAACTGGGAATTTAAAATTCTGTCGAAAGTGGGGACGGACTTAGGATCATCACAGGGTTTGGTGTTCCTCGTGTACCCGCTGCAGGCACACGGTTTGAATCAGAGAGCTTCTTGAGGAGGTGGTATTGGATGATCTTATCCAGTGTCTGTGTACGACCTTATTTAATGTTGTCAAGTTGGGAGGAGCCATATTCGAAACAGAGTTTCAACTTTCAAGTGGTGCTGTGAAATAGGCTGCCTACTGTCTACTTACGTAGGTTTGACTGTGTCTGTCAATGACTAACCATGAGTCCTCCCTGTTAATTCAATATCCTTTTTTACAAAATGATATTGAATTAATTATTTACAAAATGAAATTATGTAATAATTTACTAATTATATATTTAAATAAATTGTTTAATACATTGTTAATTTAATATTTAAAATACAAAAAGTCAATGTATTATGTACACAAAGCTTCACGCTTTGCAAAGATCGAAGGAGGATCATCAATGTACGCAACCTTCTCTTTGTAATTTTTATAAAAAAAATTATTTTCATGATTCAAAATTGTGACTTTATAGTTATAAAAAAGTAACTTTTACCAATTAATTCAATGTAAAGTACATTAGAATCTTTATAAAAATTAAGCTTCCAAATAAATTTACTCTAGTGTTAAGGCTAGACTTTCAAGATTAAATTAAAATCTATATTCACTTGAGTCTAAATTTAAGAATTTGAGATCAATCAAATTAGATTTAATATGTTAATTTTTTATTGTCTTCAATTTAGAATTTGAACTCAACCTCTTACACTTAAATATACTTATGTCTTGTTTGGTTGAAGGTTTAATAAAATAATATAATATAATGTAACACATTTCTATCGTTTAGTTGAGGGTTTCATAATAGAATGAAACTGAATAGGATAAAAGCGGAGGACTTCATGTTACGTTTCATTCCATTTTAAACAGTGAAAATAAAAAACTTTCGATTTGAAGGGTTTAGGATGGAACATAAACTAATAAATACATACTATCTAATATACTCTTAATAATTTTTCTTAATACCAATTATTTCTTCTAGCTCTAACCCCCTTTTCTCCATACTTATTTGTTAATAATACTTTTATATTATTTCTCCACACCCTAATAATAATATTTTATATTATTAATAAAAAATTTTATATAATTAATAATAAAATAAACATTTTAATAAAATATTTTTAATGAAAAATATAAAAAATATATATAATTATTCTTTAATTGTTTGTACATATTTCTATATAAATAAAAATATAAATAAATAATTTTTAAATATAAATGACATATAATAGAATAAATTCTATTAAATAAATAATAATAATATTTTTATATAATTAATAATAAATTGTATATAATTAATTATTAAATAATAAAATTTTTATTAAAATTTTTATTATTTTAAAATAGAAAATATTGAAAAAATGTATTTGTCACGGTCACAACCATGACTTTTTAACGAACATAATTTCTATTTTAAAATTACAACGTTAAACTTCTTGCAACAGTCATTTTAATATCAGGGTTATAATAATCGTTTATTATACATTACATTCTATCCATCTTCCAAATAATTTTTTACTATATTATATTTCATTTTATTATAAAATATTTCTTTCCGTTCTATTTTATTCCATTCTATTTTATTAATTAATCCTTAAAAAAAATTGATAATGATTTAAACTCAAGGCCTCCTCTGTCAATTTCCCATGTTGACGGCAGTTGAGGAGGAAAGCAGAAGAGAATCTAAGAGATAACAAGAGAAGAGCAACTTGGTACTAGGCATCTACAGATCTACTAATGAGAACAAAGTGTTTGCGTTCGATACTTTGGCACGTAGAGAGCATATAGACACAAAACGTTGCTTTTATGGGGCAAAAGTCTTGCAAGTAGTTCTGATTTAGGGGCTCCACCGGCAATTGAAATCATATAGTTAGATGTCAGTTTCTACGCAGACTCCGATTTGAATGTGAAGTGGGACAGACAATTAAGAGCTGCCGGGAAATTGTCTTACTAACGCCATCTCCAACCAAGGCTTTGGTGCAATGAATCCACTCTAAGAAAGACACTAAAATTTAACACCAGTTAACACCAAACTGGTGTAAATTTATAAAAAGACAAATTTGTTTTTTTTTTTAACATATTCCTTTTATATGTTTCTTACAATTTGATTTGTTTACATAATTTACTAAACAATTAATTTAAAATATATATTACTTTACACAAAATATATTATTACAAATATCTCATTGAGACATTTAAAAAGGACACTAATATTGAATATATTATTAAATGTATTTTTAATATTTATTTATAATTCTTATTTATAAGTGTTATAAATTTATTAATAAAATAGTTTAAGAATAAAAAATAAATTTGAAATAATACGTACATAAATTTAAACCATAACATTGATTTAAAAAATTAAAACTCAACGAAAATATTTGAAATTACAACCAAACTAAAATAGATTATAATTACAACCAGACTCGAGATTACAATTAAACTAAAATTAATAGTTTAATTTAACTAAAACACTTGAGAATATCAATTTAACATAAATAATTAATAGTTTGGAAGATCATTCACATTTCCTCCAAAGTCAAAATATTGGCTAAAGTCAATAAATGAGTCAACTCTTCCTTAAGGTTCTCCTTCTTGAACTCTTTTTGCATAAATTTTCCTTTGTTCATTTCTGAAAGCCTCACGCATTATTGAATCTTTAATAGAATCTAGATCTTTGCATAAAATTTTATTATCTTCCCATCTTTATCGTAGCTCTATTTTTTCGTTTCATTTTAAGCTCGTAATAACTGAAGTTCATAATTTTTTTCGAGAAGAGATGGACTTTCATGTAACATTTCTTTGATTTCTTGATTTATAGACATAAAAAGTTTTTTCATTTCTCCATTTTGTTCCCTTTTCATTTTTTTTCTTCCTCCTAATAGGACGATCAACTTCATTATTTCTTTTAGTAAATTCATCTTCAACTTCAAAATCACTATTTAAATCATTACAAAATGATGACGATCCTAGTGACGTATTTGATTTTTTGGATTCGGACGGTAACATTTCATTGCACTTAGATCGTTTTCGATGACCTGATGCTTTCTTTTTGCTAGTATCAGCATTTTTCTCCATTGTTTTTAGGTTTGGCCATACATGATCAAATTTGAAACCTTTTTGAAATTTTAGATCTTGAATGAGTAAATCTGTTGCTTTCTCGAACTACAAGACAACAATGTAACTTAAGTTAGATTTTAGGGTATAAATCAAACGTATTTCAATTCATACAAATAAAAAATAAATAAATAAAGCATTTACAATATCTTGTTCAGAAGCACCACTTGGATTCGAGTTTTTAATGTCAAACACATACTCTGAATTTTCCAATAACTGTCATTATGGTTTGTTATCGAGCTTATAAAGATCTCCAAGGTCAAACAGTGGTGATATGATTTGACAACATTTGATGGTACTCAGTTGTGATACAAGACCAAAACTGAGTCATATATTGATCTCTACTAGTGACCGGGTCTTGTGAAACATTAAGATTTACATGGCACAAGACTCGATCTTCTTCAACTGAATATGATGTACTTCGAGAGGTATTTGAAGGTTTTACATCAAAATTTGAGCTTGTCATTTATCGGATAGGTTTCAAAAAGTGCAATAGTTTAGGATTTCAAAGAGTGTTATATAAAACGAGGGTTTCAGTTTACTATAACAAATCAACTATTTATAGAGATGTTGTGGAAAAGATAAGAACACCAATGAACAATTGAGATGAATGAAGTCTAATCCAACGGTTGATAAGAGATAGAGTTAGATTTTTTGCAGAGATTCCTTATCTTGTCTTGGATATTGTGTGGAAAAGATAAAAATACCAATGAACGGTTGAGATAAATGCAATCTAATCCAACAGTTGGGAAGAGATAGAGTTAGATTTTTTTACAGAGATTCCTTATTTTTTCTTGGATTATTTAATATATAAGGAAATGAATCACAAGCAGATTCTTAATTGAACCCTTCACCATATTTATCTACAATAATGAGTACTAATGCTAGTACTTCTCAAATATTATCCTCATCATTAAAGGATGAATTGAATCTCACTTATGCAATATTAACACAAAACAAAGCATTACTATCTGCATATACCAATAATAACCTAGCAATGGATTACTATATGAACAATATAGTGAATCAGCCAAAGCACAAAGACTTAATTCCTGGTCATAGAGTAATTTAACGTGACCGTGCTGTAGCAGATCAAAGACTATGGGACAATTATTTTGCAGAAAATCAAAGATATAATGCAACAATGTTTTGCAGGAGTTTTTAAATGAGTAAAAATTTATTCCTAAGATTTTTTGGTGTTGTTGAAGATCATGACGACTACTTTATGCAATGGAGAGATGAATGTGTTCAACTAAAATTGTCTAATTTACAAAAAGTAACAACAATATTTCGAATGTTGGCATATGATGTATCAGCTGATTCAACTGATGAATACATTAAAATTAGAGAATCAACAGCAATTGAAAGTACAAAAAAGTTTTGCCGAGCCATTGTGGAGGTCTTTGGACAATGTTATCTAAAAACACCGGATGCTAATGATTTTTCAAGACTACTTAAAATTAATGAAAAACGTAATTTTCAAGGGATGCTAGGGAGCTTAGATTGCATGCACTGGACATGGCAAAATTATCCAACAACTTGGGCAGGACAATATAGTAGACGTAGTGGATTCCCAACTATTATTCTTGAGGCTGTAGCTGATTATGATTTGTAGATATCGCATGCACATTTTGGTTTGCCATGGTCAAATAATGACATTAATGTTTTGGGAGCATCTTACTTGTCTGTAAACCTTGCCAAAGGTACAGCACCTTCTGCTCGTTATGTTATTCGAGAAAAAGTGTACAATACTGAATATTATTTAGCTAATAGTATTTATCCAAAATGGTCAACCTTGGTACAAACCATTCATGATCCCCGAGGCCCAAAAAAGAAGTTATTTGCGAATATGTACGAAGTATGTAGGAAGGATGTCAAGCATGCATTTGAAGTTCTCTAGTCAAGATTTGCAATTATCAAGGGACCGACACGTTTTTTGAAAAATGCATATTACATGATATTATGTCAGCATGCATTATAATGCATGATATGATCATTGAGTACAAACGTGATGCTCAAGCAGCCATACAAGATTATAGCGAAACGCCAGCCCTTGAAATTAATACTAATAGAGATGATACAATTATATTTCAACGATTCCTTGCTAAACATAAGCAAATTAAAGATAAAGAAGCTCATTATGAACTTCGTAATATACTGATTGAACATTTGTGAGAATGATATGTTAATTCAGAGGATCAGGAGTTAAATGTGCAGTAAAAATATTATATTTGTGTATGTTATTAATTTGTTGTTGCAATAATATTAATTATATATGTTAAATAATATTAATTTAATATAAAGTATATGATTTTATTTTAATTTTTATAAATAAATAAATAAAAATAAATCATTGTATAAATATAAATTAATTTAGTTAATAACTAAATTATTGTGGAATATTCTTTGAAAATAATTGATCACTAAATTTAGTGTAGAGTGGTTGGAGTAACACCAAATTTGGTGTTAAAAGATTATTGGAATATTCTCTTTTACAATATGTTTGGTGTAAAATTTTGGTGGAATGATTGGATATGGCCTAATAGCTAACTGAATCATCGAGAATCAGGGACTACATTTAAGTCAGAACTCAACCTAGCCCGCCTAAGCTTGGCTGGAGATTTAATGGGTTAAAGCTAGGTTGAATGGATCTCAAGTCAAGTCTTAACCTTGATTTTTTTAAAAAATCATTTTTGAAGCTAAATTCGAGCTTAAGTTGTTCAGGCATGATCGGTCCTAAGTTTGACAATTATAAAATTATGATGTTATTTTTTATTTTTAATTTAAAAATTTTAAAATATGCCAGACTGGATCAAATCGGGTCTTAGGTCAAGCTCAAGTCTAACAGAAGATGTCGGGTTGAGCTCAAGCTTAAGTGAATTCAAGTTCAACCGGATTCATTGTCATCGCTACCAAAAACCATCAAGAGGAAGATTTTAACTTTTAAACTATTAAGTAATCATGCTTAAAACTTGTTAAATTGTTTGCTCCAGTGCTTGCTTTGCTATAGTCATTTTCTTTAAATTATGATTTTAATTTATAATCTTTTTTTACATTTAAGCATAGGTTCCAACTAAGATTGTTTAGATTTATTAAATATTAAATTAAATTAGCTAGAAATGTATTCTATTTATGTAAGCTAAATATTTAAGGAAAGTTAAAAAAAAAGTATAAACTACTTTTTAGGGAAAGAAAATTTTGAAACTTGTGTTTTCCATTTTCATACGATTGTATTTTCAAATTTAAAAATAATATTTGAATTACTATATTCTCCAATAAATATATAATTAATTTTAAAAATAAAATTCTAAAGACGAAAGATATGCTTTTTAAACTTAAACCAAACAAATTTTCCTATGTATTATTTTTTATTTTATTTTATTTTTCATCTTTATGAATAAATTGGCATTGAAAGATTTTTTAATTTTAAATAAATATAATAATTTATGCACTATAAATTATTAATTAATTATTAAATCAATTTATATATTTAAATTAAGTGATAAATTTAGTAAAGGTGATTGTTGGATTCACTCATAATTTCTATTTAGGCTTCAAATACTTAATAATACTTGTTCCAATTGAAATCTGAAAATTGATTCCATAAATTATGTTGAGATAGGTCGAGCCGAGCATGGGCTTGCCAGGTTCAAGCTAGATTTGATTGCTACTATCGGGACCTGACCAAGCCCGATCCTAAGCCATATTTTGATTCGATCCAAACTGCTTTTTTAATTAAAATATAAAATAACATCATTTTGTTATAATTGTTGGGCCAAAAATTGGGTTAAGTATGATAGCCTAATTTGAGCCCGATCAACCTAAACCTAACTCATTAACTTCAAGTCGAGGTGAATTTGAGTCCTAAAAATATAATAATCTTTATGCATTCCATTGAATAAATCGAATTAAAGAACCAATACAATCTTTTAAATACTCTTTTGCTCAACTACTCCCACAACACCAGCATTTTCTACTACTATATTATTATGTATATGTACATTTATTTCAAACCGGTTATCATAACCATTCACTTCTGATCACAACGTCATCTGCGGCTCTTTGTGGCCGTCTGATCCTCTGCTTACACAACCATGACCTGAGAATACCCCATCGTAGGATGTGGAGATAACGGCGGTATGCTAAATATTCCGTTATCCTCAAAGTCCCAGTCCTTCCAACTTGACGGCGTCAACGGCTCCGTCGCCATCTTGACGTCACTTTCCGGCATAGAACTCTCCCTCTTCACGACCATGGCATCGGTTTCAGACAAAGAACTCTCTATCTTCACCACCTTGTTACTCTCCACAAAACTCTCTGTGTCTTCAATCTTCCTTTTCTTACAGCTACCAGTTACTGATACTTTAGATTCCATAGAATTCGAATCACTATAAGTGGAGTCCGCAACTTCTAGAGGAAAATTCAAGATCGCTTTGCTTCCCCGAAGCCTAAAAGCTGCACTATCATAAGCTCTCGCAGCTTCTATGGCGGTATCGAACGTGCCTAGCCAAACACGAGTACCTTTCCTATTAGGGTCACGAATCTCCGCCGCGTACTTGCCCCATGGACGCCGACGAACTCCTCTGTAATGCCTCTCTTTTTCAGCACACTCCGACGTGTTGATGTTGTTCGCAACGTTCACTAGAGGCTGTATTTCAATGTTTTTCATGGTGGGTTTTCGCTGGCTTAAGGTCGAAGCCTTTAAAGGGTTTGGTTGTTTATTATCAGAGGTGAAAAGTTCAAGGTTGGAGATGAAACTGTCCATGGAAGTGAAGTCTGTCAAGAGGTGTTGTCTAATAAGTTCCAGAGTTGAAGATTCATCTGAGGAAGCCATTAGAAACTTAGATGGTGATGAGTGGAAATTTGTGCTCAAACTTCAAAGATGTAGAAGAATGTTCTCTTGAGTGGAATTAGAGAGTGGAAAGGGGTATATAAAGGGAAGAAGAACAGAACTACACAAGAGTCATAGAAGATAAGGAGGCTTCTGAGGTGGCTTCATAGGAGGTCAGAGGAGGCATCCTTAGGCCATATCTATATAGTTGACAAGTGGTCCTGATCCACTTTTGTTTTGTAGTGTACTAAGTTAGTAATCCAGACCACCTCTGCTTCCAAGGTCCTTCCCTGTCTGAATCTGAGCCGTCAAAAAAGTTCATTGGCTCGTTGTTTAAACAAAACAAGCAAAACCATCACCTTATCTTGGATTAAAATATGGACTAGTGTTCTATATGAAATTGTCCCTTCGAAGGCATTGTAATTTGTTAGATGCATGCATGAAAATTGTCTAAGTTATTAGGAATGCATGATTAATTGATTACTCCATACTTAAAAAATCACTTAAAATTAAATTATTCAAATATAATTCCATGATTGATTGTGTTCAAAAAATTTGTTAAATTTGAGCTTCATTCTATTAAGACGACACGCTTGAATTATATTAATCAACCGAATTAGAAATATCAATAAAGCTTAGGCTTGACCTGACTAACCTAAAGTCAATAAGCTAGACCCAAATTAACAAACTCATTAGCTCTTATATTTTGAAATTTCGGGGCTCGAGGTTAGCCTAAAATTTGACAATTAATAACAAAATGAAATCGTTTTAAAATTTTAATCTAAAAGATGATTTTGGTATATTGTCATCCTTAAATCAAATCTTATACACACACACACATATATATATTACATAATTTTCATTTAATTATGAAAATTAGGTAATATTTAATATTAATTAATTTAAATATATATATTTAATTTAATTTATCAAACACATTTTTACAAATTGTAAATTTTTTTAAAATATTAGATTGAGAGTGACGTAAGGAGTGATGGTGACTCGAACTGTTTATTTAATTGACGCAACAGAATGCAATTGGTCAACACAGCACGTAAATTTGACCATAGTCGTCTCTCAGACTCTTCACTTCCCATTTTCCTACATGCTTCGCATTTCCATGTTCAACATTTTTGAGTTTTGACCCTAACTTTTTTGACCCTAAAACGACATCGTCTGCAACCTGAACCCTCAAAATACTTCCTGTTTCACTTTGTTTAATTTACCTTTTATTTTAGGACAACCTCAATTTTTAATGATTTTCAAATTTTTAAAAATTTTAATTAAATTGCTAAATTTTAAAATTTTAAATAATTTAGTTCAGAATATTAATTTTTACTAATATAACTAATAAATACATATTTACATAATATTTAATGAACATGTCACATTATTAAAATAATAATAATAAAATAATATAAGAAGACGAAGGAGTAGAAGTATGGAAATTCAAAAGTAATTAATATCTCTAACTCATATATTATAATTAAATTATTTAAAAAATTAATATTTAATAATTAAATAATAAATTTAATTATTTATATTAGATGCGTGTGATAGTTTGTAGATTATGTGATATAATTAAATTATTTAATAAATTAATAATTATTTTTATTGTTAATTAGTATAATAATTGTAAAAGTTATGTTGTTGCTTGCCGACAGCAAGTACAAACATTAAAATAGGGGTTTATGGTCCTCATACAACTTGAGAGCAGTTTGACAGGCACACGCATCTTATCCACCACGTCCGCCGTTGTGTGTACGTTCATCCAAAGCGATGAGGCTTAAAAGTTAACAGGTGAAGATTTTCTGCAACCCTTATTTTGTGCCCTCTATTTGTTTTTTTTTTATCTCAATCATTCAATTTATTGCATTGAATGATTGAGATCAAATTGATACTGAATAGGTACAAAATAAAAGGTACAAAAGATCTAGACTCAAAGTTAACACAAAGACATGTTAACATGATTATTAATAAATTCCAAAAATTATCAACTATTTTATACCAATTTTATTTTATGCGATCTTATTTATATAAAAATGTGAGATTTATGTAATATTCAAATAATTATTTTCACATATTTATATCGATAAGATCGTATAGAATAAAATTGATACAAAATAATGAGTACAAAACATCTTATAAGTGATAATGGAATGAATAAAGGTGATAGATTTTATATTATGATTATAAGATATATTTGACCTTCTTCTATACTCTTTGTATATGAAATCCTTTAATACATACTTTAAGTTTACTGAAAAAGGTGAGTCTCTTAGCCATTGATAAAATTACTTTTTTATAATCGTAAGATCACAAGTTTAAATTATAGAAACAGTCTTTTTGTAAAAATATAAAGAAAATGTTGCATACATTATAACTCTTTTCAGACCCTACAAAACGAAAAGTTTGGTACATTGAATACGTTGACTTTTAGCTTTTTTTTAGCTTAATGAATTGTTACGCATATCAATTTTATTATTTAACTTTTGAATTAATGATTCATTAAAATTTTATATTTAAATATATTTGAAATTTTGCTCATACAATCATTAAGCTTATCTAGATAAAACTTAACTTAGTAGTCACCATGGCATGTGCTATCCGCAACTTTTCTGGACATAATCAATGCAAGAAGTTGAAATCTTAAAACTGAGTACGAGCACACATGCATGATTTCATTTCTCCGTAGATTTTGCCACTCGACGAGTGTGATCTTTGAAGAATGTAAAAGTTCAATAATCTACAATCACAGAAACAATAATTAATAGTAAAGTGAAGTTCAAGTCAGTCTGTTCACACTTCAACCCAATTTATGCTTCCAAAAGGTTAAACAAAAATCCAAGTTTTCTTTAAAAAAAGGTTGAGTACTGCACTCGAATTGAATGAAACAGAGATCCAATCAGACCAAATTCAATTCAAAGTTCAAACCCCATGTGGTTTGAATTTGGACTTTGAGTGTTAGTCACTAAAGTGTTAACTTGTCAACAACTTACCACATTAGAATAAGCCAAGATGGTGGACTTTTGGTCCCTTTGTACGAAGCTTCAATTCACCACCCATTGAGTCACGAGAGGTCACCCTTATCAACTTGCCGATTATAAACAATTATCTCTAATTTGTGCAATCTATTGATGGATAGGTGTCTGAGAAACTTGTTGATCTAAGCTGTTTTTACTCCCTAATGCTTGTATTGGGACCATGTGCTAGAGTTTTAAGTATCTAAAGCGATTGTTCAAGCCAAGATTAGGTAATAATAAAATTACAGGCTGTTTCGACAGAAATGTTTTTGGCATATTTTGGTATAATCTCATCTGTTACGTGCCAATAGTTATGACATTTCATTTTGATGCATGCATCTAATTGCGTATTAATTTCATTTGATAACTCGATTGGTTAAAATTTAAAATGTTTTACTTTTTAATTTTTATATAAATAATCTATCATTAAATTTCTAAACAACGATATTAATATAATAAATTACACTCCACATACTCAGTCTAACTTTTCAAGTCGTAAGGTGGCTATTGATGTGGAGATGTTTTGGTTCAGAAGTTATACCACAAAATGAGTATTTTAAGTATCTAGGATCTATCATTCAGAGCAATGGAAAGATTGATAAAGACATAGTTTACCAAATCAGATCATAGTGACTTAAATAGAGAAGAAAATCAGGAGTTTTATGTGACAAGAAGATATTACTTAAGCTTAAGGGTAAATTCTATCATTTAACTATTAGGTCGATCATACTCTATAAGGTGAAATGTTGGCCCATCAAATAAGTGCATAGTGATAAGCTAATGATAACGGAGAAGAGCATACTTCGTTAGATGTACAACCTTACTAGAAGAGATAAGGTTAGGAATGTTGGTGATGTTCCAAACGGTAACATTATTATGCAACGTCCATCATTTTTTATTATACTTTATTACTCAAACGTCCACAACGTCCATCGTTATTACCATAACGTTCATTACTTTATGATTATTATTATTATTATACCAAAAACGTTTCTTTGCTCTTTCAAGATTAACAACGTTCATCTCTCATATATATGCAACAGACGCACATACGCTACTCCTCTCTCCACACTCACGCATCTGTTCTATTTTTCTTGTCTCTCACACATGCGTCTGCTTTGCTCCATACGACACATCTATCTGCTGCATTCTTCTTCTTCTTCTTCTTTTTCTTTTCTTCAGTCATGGAGACAGTCTCTACTCTATCTTTTGGAGTGCACAGAAGCTGATGAAGGAGGCGTTAATCCTAAGGTTAGATCTCGTTATCCTGCTGCACCATAGAGGGGAAATTTTTGACTTAGCGCAGTGATTTTTACGATGCCTTGCATTTCAAATAAGTCATTCTGATTTATTTATTTATGATATTTTCGCTAACAATCTAAGTCGGAAATATTTGTTGTGTTACTATTGTTATCAACAATTATGTTGTTCTGCTTGCTCTTTGTCAGGATATTTTTTATTCTTGCTATTGTTTTCAGAATTGCTACTGTTGGTTGGAAATTACTGTGTTCTTACTGCTGTGTATTTATTTCAGTATAAGTCATAATACTGTGTTGTTGTGTGTTAGTTTCGGTATAAGTTGAAATATTATTCTATTCTTGCTACTACGTTACTCGAAATATCAGCTGCTCTTGCTGCTGTTCTCTTCATATTGTTTAATTATTTTGTGTGAGACATCTCTGCTTTCAGATTTAATATGTAGTCTGTGAATGAGACCAACGTAGATTCTACACTTACTATTTCCCACATAGGTTCTACCCCTATTATTATAGCCCAGAGGATTATACCTGACCTAACTAGATTGGAGCCTTTAGATGGGAGAAATTTTAAACAATAGTTTAAGAAAATTCTATTTTACTTTTAAAAATACAAAATTGCTTACGTATTGTTTCAAGAAATTCCTAGTGGCAATACTGACCCTAAGACAACTAATGATAATCGCACCGTTAGGGGAGTGTTGCTCAACCATATGATAAACCCATTGTTTGATATCTATTGTAAGTACAAAACTACCAAGGAAATATAGGATGCCTTAGAAGTTAAATATGGGACGGATGATGCTGGTACAAAGAAATATGTAGTTGTTAGGTGGTTGAAGTTTATTATTGTTGATGATAAGCCCATTATGGACCAATTACATGAGTATGAAAACCTAGTTGCTGAAATCCTTGCTGAGGGTATAAACATGTGTGAGTTGCTTCAAGCTAATGCCCTTATTAAGAAGCTATCTGCCTCATAGAATGAGTATAAAAACCAATTGAGACATAAGAAGAAAGACATGAAGTTAGAAGAGTTGATAGGGCATATAAAGATTGAAGATGCCAACCATATACAGGACAAGGCCAAATCATTCACACCTGCTCCTACTGTTAAGGCTAACGTCATTGAACACAAAAATGTAGGTAAGTTCAATAAGAATGGTGGACATAACAGGTCTTTCAACAACATTAAGCATAGTCAGTTCAAGCACAAAAGGATTGATGGTGATTGTTGGTGGTTCCACAAGCCATGCCATCTTACTACTTTTTGCCAAGCTAGAATCAACCACGAGAAGAAGGTCCAAGGATAGAAACCATAACAATTCTGGAAAGGAAACCAGAAGGGCTACCAATAGGGTAAGCAAAAGAGATTTGATAAGCCTCAAGCTAATATGGTCAAAATTGTTGATGATGACGAGGAGATCATTACTACTGTGGTGTCCGAAGTCAATCGTCCTCGAAACTTGGTCGAATGGATCGTTGACACAGGAGCCACATGCCACATCTGTAGCAATAAGGACTTGTTTAAGGAGTTGAGTGATGCTGATGGTGAGTTCGTGTGTATGGGCAACTCTAGCAGAGTTTCTATCCAAGGAATTGAGAAAGTCACTCTCAAAATCATTTATAGAAAAGTTTTAGCATTAGAAAATGTTTTATTTGCTTTTGATGTTCGTAGAAACTTGATTTCTGGAGCATTACTGAACAAAATTGGTGTTAAACTTACTTTTGATTCTGATAAGCTAGTTCTTACTAAGAATGAGAACTTCGTTGGCAAATGGTTTTATGATGGGGGCTTATTTATACTTAATGTAGAAATGAATGCATCTACTTCTGCTTATATTGGTAAGTCTCTAGACCTATGGCACTCTAGACTTGAGCATGTGAATGTGAGATCAATTAAAAGGATGTAAAGCTTCAACTTGTTGCCTAAGATCACTAATGCAATGGAAAAATGTCAAATTTTTGTTGAGGTTAAACACTTTAAAAAACCTTTTAAGTTTGTAACCAAGAAAGAGTCACAATTATTAGACTTGGTACACACAGATTTGGGTGATTTTAAGAATTGTGTAAGTAAAGGAGGCATGAGATATTATATTACTTTTGTGGATGATTGTTCTAGATTTGCTAAGGTTTACTTACTGAAAAATAAAAGTGATGCAGAGGAAATGTTTATGAAATACAAAGTTGAGGGTGAAAACTAATTAGAAAGGAAAATTAAGAGATTAAGGATTGGTCGAGGTGATGACTATAGTACTGATTTCCTTACTAATTATTATGAAAAAGTTGGGATTATTCATAAACTTTCAACCTTTTATACACCTGAACAAAATGGAATAACAAAAAGTAAAAACTGAACACTTAAGGATATGATGAATGTAATGTTGATTTCCTTGGGTTTGCCCGACTTTATATGGGGGAAGTTATTCTTTCAGCTTGTTATATTCTAAACAGAGTCCCTCATAAGAAGCTAGATCAAACCCCTTATGAAATTTGGAAAGGTTATCCACCTAACTTGCATTTTTTGAAAGTGCGATGGTGTTTAGCTAAGGCTTTCTTTTTTGAAATGGAGAAACCCGCAGCCGCTATCCTTTGGATACGCACTGTGTGCTCTACCTGAACATAAGAAGAAGAAAATTGGGCCTAAAACTATTGATTCAATTTTTGTGTGATATGCCTATAATAGTGTTGCTTATAGATTTATGGTTAAAGAAGAGAGATCTAGCACTTATGGACCAATTATAGAATCAAGAGATTCAGTGTTCTTTAAGGATATATTTCCTATAAAAGTGAGTGTGCAAGTTCTTAGAGAATCTGTCCCTAGTTCTTCTACCAATGATGACATAAAGGAAGAAAAAATTGTTGAACTAAGGAGAAGCAAAAGAGCTAGAATACCCACCAGTTTTGGTTCTGACATTGTTACTTCCTTTGTGAGGAGATAGATGAAGGTTTTGTGGTGACTTATATTATTGATTGAGGAAGATCCCAAAACTTATGATGAAGCAATGAGATCCGTGGGTGCTACCGTTTAGAAGGGAGTCATATATAGTGAGTTAGAGTCAATCATATATAATAAAACTTATGCTTTAGTTGGTCTACCTAGAGGTTGCAAGCCTTTGGAGTGTAAGTAGATTTTTTAAAAAAAAATTGGGACCTGAAGGAACCATTGAGAGGTTCAAGGCAAGACTTGTGATTAAAGGCTTTAAACAAAAGGAAGGGTTTGAACCTTTTAATACTTACTCTCTTATTACTAAAATTGCATCTATAAGGATGTTGTTTGTTGTTGCCTCAGTATTTAAGCTTTATGTGCACTAAATGGATGTTAAGACAACCTTCTTAAATATTGATCTAGATGAGAAAATTTATATAGTCCAGCCAGAGGTGTTTAAAGTACCTGATCAAGAACTAAAAGGTGTGTAAGTTGGTTAAGTCTTTGTATGGACTTAAACAAGCTCCCAAACAGTGACATGAGAAATTTGAAAGTGAGATTTTCAAACATGATTTCACCTCTTGTATTGTTGATTCTTACATTTATGTGAAATTGTTAATGGGCATTTTATATTGATTTTAGATACATAATTTGCTAAACTTTTGTCCATTTAATGTTTAAATTGCACTAATTAAGAGTTATTTGTTTTAATTTTAGGCACATATTGGATTTAGAACATTTAAAAGCATAAAGCAAGAAAAGCTTCTTAAAGCAAGCAACAACTGGGCATAAGAAGGAACAACAACTAAGAGAATAAACAACAGTAAAAATGATAGCACTCATCCAGTAAACACAAGGCCAAAACGTAGAGTACAAAGGAGAAATAAAAATGTTGCAGCAGAGGGAAAAACACAGTGGACTGGAGGCATTTAAGACTCCAAAATTGTAATTACTCCAGGGGAGGGAATCAAGAGTGGTGTGAAAAAATAGAAAGAGGAGGACCAAAAAAAAACCCTGATTGTCGTGACATCAATAAATAGAAAAGAAACGCGAGGGCTAGAAAAAGGATGGCTAGGAGCTGTGGGAAAAACGTGAGGGCATTGAAAAGAGAAGGCTGAAATTGTAGTGAAAAATAGAAGGCTGGAGGTTGTGGGGAAAACGTGAGGGTGTTAAAAAGAGAAGACTAAAACTGCAGTGAAAAATAGAGCACTGGCGCAAGCGAAGAAAACAAAAAAACGTTAGCCAAAAGAAAAAAAGAGATGTGCGCGAATGATTTGGAGGGATGTGAATAAAGAGCGTGACAGTGGAAAAAGAAAAGAAGAGTGGCGGTGTTGAAAGAGAGAAGTGGCGGTTGCATGAAAAGTATAGCGTGAAAGAAAGAAAAAAAAGAGGAGTGGAGGCAAGCTAGAAGAGGGCATTGAAAGAGAGAAAAATTAAGAGGCTGGTGGCGTTGAAGAAAGGAGAGTAGCGTGAAAGTAAAAAAAAAAGACAAAAAAAAAGAGTGGTGACGAAGCTAGAAAGCAACGTGATAAAGAGCTGGAGTAGACGAAGATAGTATGTATTACGTGTTGGAAGAGAAGACCACTCCTTGGACAACAATAACCATATTAAGCGTTCTTATTTTGTTTTTATTCCTTATTTTTTTTAATTTTTGTGGATTTAATCAATGCAAATATATATTATGACCATGATTTGTGTTACATTGATGAATATGTATAGGTAAGTTTTCTTTGGTTGAGGTTAGGATTGATATTAGATTAGGACAGTTTTTTTGGTATTGTTTTACTTGCTTTGATTGAATGCGTATTTAGCCTAATTTAGATTGATAAACTAGATTAAGGCCTTAGATGGTTAAATGTCATAACCACTGGGATTTAATTTGTCGGAAAATCAATCAAGCAACATACTTGAGACTAAGCGTAGACCAACCTTAGAATCTTGGGTGAGGATACCTAGGATTAACGAACTTAATTTTAGGCTTCTTGCTTTGAATGTTTTTATAATTCCAAATTATCTATGACCCAAATAGGTAACTGGGATTTAAAAGAGAAAACAATTCTTATGAATATTGGGTTCAACTTGTTTAAGTGAAGTAACTCCTAAAATCAGTCCACTGTTATAAGTTTTAATGCCTAAATCCAATTGAAATCCGATACCTTAACCAAATTTTGTCATTTGATTAAGTCTAATCGTATTTAGTTCATACCTTGCATCGTGCTTATTTCCTTAATTCGTCTATTTTACTTCATTTTCAAATTAATCAATTCTTGATCGTCTGAGTAATTTTGCATCGTTTAATTTAATTGTCTTTTGTTTTGGAATCACTTGAGTACCATATCCGGTTCTTACCGTTTTATATTACTTGTCAACGAGGTACGTTGCCTCTATTTTGGTCTAGATAGAATTTAATTTGTATTGCTTTGTTTAGACTATAACAAGTTTTTAATGCCATTGCCGGGGATTTTTCTTTATTGTGAGTCATTAGGTTAGATGGTGTCAATTATCTCAGACTTAATTATGGCTTCGTTGTTTATTTACGTATTTTAGTTGATTGCTTGATTGCTTTACTTCGGTGTGTTTTACTTTTAATTCTTTGCTCTGTTATTAATTGCTTTTTATTTGTTTCATTTTGTTTATGCTTACTCGTGGTCAAAAGCCTAAGAATTTGCTACTTGATACTGAAATTGAAAAAACTGCTCACAGGTTGCGCAAGAAAACCAGATTGGCTCGAAATAGTAACACAGAAGAAGGGATTAGAGCAGAGTAGTATGTAGAGATGGAATAACACGAGGAGGGGCTGATGGCACGTCCTAAAGAGAGAAGGGACTTGACTATGATAGATTTGACTATGGGGCACAACAATAGGCCCATGCCTCCCATTATAAGGTCGACGATCATAGCTGCGAGTTTTCAGATTCCTTACAGCATTACACTCATGATGAGAGCATCTCAGTTTGGAGGATCTGAACACCCATTTGGAAATCTTTTTGGATATTTGTGATTTGTTCAAGCATAATGGAGTGTTGTATGATGCGGTGAGATTAAGATTATTCCCATTTTCTTTAAGGGATAAGGCCAGAGCATAGTTGGCCAGTTTGCAGTCAAGATCGATTACTACATGGGATGAGATGGTGAGAATATTTTTGGCTAAATTTTCCCTCTTACCAAGGTTGCAAAGACGAAGAATGAGATCACTTCCTTCACACAATATGAAAATGAAAGTCTATATGAAGCGTGGGAGCGATTTCGATATATGTTGACACAGTGTCTTAGTCATGCGTTCTCTACATGGCAGCAGGTTAACACTTTTTATACAGGAATGACCCCATCGACTAGGAGTACCATAAATGCTGCAGCAGGAGGTAGTTTAATGAGAAAGACACCAAATTAGGCCTACAGGTTGATTGATGAGATGACCACCAACAGCTTTCAGTATCATTCAAATGGACATCCCATACGACCTACAAGAGCTTGTATAGTAGACAATACAGTGGCTTTATCAGCTTAGATGGATGTTTTGACAAAGAAGCTGGATAATCTAATGAACAGTGTGAGAGGAGGAGCCAGTTCTTCATTAAGGAGTTGTGTCATATGCGAACATTGTGGTGAAGATTCCCATACATCTTTTGAGTGTCAAGTTAGGAATCCTTTTGCTCAAGAGAAAGAAGAGGCCCATTACGTAGGCAATTATAATAGATAGGGAGGGAATCCATATTCTAACACCTATAACCCAGGGTGGAGGAATCATCCAAACTTCTCTTGGCGGAATGATTAGATGGCACAACTGTAGTCATCCGATGTTCAGAGACAGCCACCCCTAGGTTTCAAGGCTCCAAATCTTGTGCCACCTGAGAAATTCAATCTCAAAGAGCTACTCTCGAAGTACATCTCCACCACTGAGGTTAGGATGCAGAATCAAGAATCTTATATCAGAAACTTGGAGAATCAGATGAGCCAGGTTGCAAGTTTGTTGAACAAAAGACCTTTGGGTTCATTGCCTAACACTACTAAGGCTAACCCGAGAGAACATGCAAAGGTAATCTTATTAAGGAGTGGTAGACAGATTGAGGAAGTTAAGGAGAAGCAAAGGGATAAAAAAGTGGAAAGGAGTGAAGAAGAAGAGAGTCAGGAGGGTGGCAATAAGGCCAATGAAGCACCAGCTACAAAGGAGGATCATCCAAGGTTATTGTCTGATCCTATCACACATCCGGTAAGACCTCGGATCCCTTATCCTCAAAGGTTGAAATGTATGCAATTAGATAAGCAGTTTGGTCATTTTCTTGAGATGTTTAAAAAGTTGCATATAAACATTCCTTTTATTGAGGTCATAATATAGATGCCTTCTTATGCTAAGTTTTTGAAAGAAATCTTGTCTAATAAGAGGAGGTTTGCGGTATGCCACGATGAAGCTGAATAAGGAGTGTTTATCCATATTGTCAAAAAAGTTGCCACCGAAGCTTAAGGATCCAGAGAGTTTTATTATTCCTTGTGTTATTGGTGATTTGCATATAGATAGGGCTTTAATGGATTTGAGTACAAGCATTAACTTAATGTCTCTTTCTGTTTTCAGGAAGTTAGGATTGGTGGAGCCCAAATCCACCACTATTCGCTTCAGCTGACAGATAAGTCCATTACTTATCCGATGAGAATCATTGAGGAAGTATTAGTCAAGGTCAAGAAGTTTATCTTTCCGGTAGATTTCTTAGTCCTTGACATAGAGGAAGATAGAGACATCCTCATCATTCTTGGGAGACCTTTCATGGCCACTGCATGGACCATTATCGATGTGCAGCATGGAAAGCTCATCTTGAGACTTCAAGATGAAGAACTAGTGTTTGATGTGTTCAATGCTATGAAGTATCTTTCTACTTTTAACTCTTGCCATTTTATTGATATTTATTCTTCTGATGCTAATAATTCTTCTATTGTTATTTAGGTTTGTTGGAAGGGGAAGTGCAAGGAATAATCGAAGAGTATTGGGAAGAATTGTAAGAAGAGTTGGAGGATATTGGAGTTGAGTTGGAGCAGGCTTATTGGACACATTATAGAGCATACGAGCCTCTCCAACGTCTAGCCAAGCTATTTCCGAAGCCTTCAATCGAAGAGCCTCCTTCTCTTGACCTTAAACCTCTTTCGAATCATTTGAAGTATATTTATCTTAATTAACCTGAGCACTTAACAGTTTCTTCTTGTTTGTCAGGTGCCATGGAGGAGCAGCTGTTGAGGGTACTACAGGACCACAAGAAGGCCATTGGGTGGTCCATTACAGATATTAAAAGTATAAAACCTTCCTTTTACTCGCACCACATTTTCATGGAGATGCAAGCAAGGCAATGGTGCAGCCCCTAAGGAGACTTAACCCACACATGAAGGAGGTAGTGAAAGATGAGGTAATAAAGCTTTTAGTTGCAGGTATTATCTACCCCATTTCTGATTCTAGTTAGGTTAGTCCTGTGTAGGTGGTGCCAAAGAAAAGAGGCACCACTGTGGTTAAAAATGAGAAAAATGAATTGATAACTACTAAGAAGGTAACTGGGTGGAGAATGTGCATAGATTATAGGAAGTTGAATGATGCAACCAGGAAATATCATTTTCCTTTACCTTTCATTGATCAAATGATTGAGAATGTATATGACTTTTCCTTTACCTTAGATAGATATAGTGGATATTTGTAGATTCTAGTGGCCCCGAAAGATCAGGAAAAAACAACTTTTACATGTCCTTATGGTACATTTGCATGTAGACGTATGCCATTTGGTTTATACAATGCTCCATCTATATTTTAAAGATGCATGATGGCTATTTTTCTGACATGCTTGAATCTTGCATTGAAATTTTTATAGATGACTTCTTTGTATTTGATACTTCATTTGATGCATGCTTGGATAACTTAGAGAAAGTCTTGATTAGGCGTGAAGAGACCCATTTAGTGCTTAATTGGGAAAAATGTCATTTTATGGTCCAGGAGTGCATTGTTTTAGGTCACAAGATTTTTGGCAAGGGTATAGAGGTAGACCCAGTAAAAATTGATGTCATTAAGAAATTTCTACCACCAAACAATCTTAGATCCTTTAGAAGTTTCTTAGGCCATGTTGGTTTTTACCGTAAGTTCATTAAGGATTTTTCTAAAATTGCTAGACCTTTGACGAGTTGCTTGAAAAAGATGTTGTATTTTCTTTTGACGATAAATATTTGGCATCTTTTCAATTGTTAAAGGATATGCTTATGACTGCGCCTATTCTTATATCTCCTAATTGGTCTCTTTTTTTTTAATTAATGTGTGATATAAGTGATTATGCAGTGGGTGTTGTTTTAGGCCAAAGACGAGGTAAGACCTTTCATCCCATTTTTTATGCAAGTAGGACATTGAGTAGTGCACAACGCCGTTACACCACCGGGAGAAAGAGATGTTAGCAATTGTGTTCGCTTTTGACAAGTTTCGCTCATATTTGGTTTTTTCTAAAGTGATTATGTATACTAACTATACAGCCTTGAAATATTTGATGATAAAACCCAATGCTAAACCAAGACTAATTAGTTGGGTGTTACTTTTGTAGGAGTTTGACATTGAGCTTAGGGATAAGAAAGGACATGAGAATTTTGTAGCTGATCACCTGTCAAGGTTAGATGAAGTTGCTATGGAGAGTGCAACAATGAAGGACATTCAAAAGACTTTTCCTGATGAGCATCTAATGGTTATGACAATCACTCATTGGTTTGCATACTATGTAAACTACCTTGCTGGTAATATCTATCCCCCTAATTTTTCTTATGCTCAAAAGAAAAAAAAATTGTCTGAGGTAAGACACTATCTTTGGGATGATCCTTTGCTTTACAAGATTTGTGTGGATGGTATTGTTAGGCTCTGCATTCTTGAAAAGGAAATGTCTTCTGTGTTATATCATTGTTATTCTAGAGAGGCTGGGGGACATTATGGTGCATCTAGGATAACTCATAAGGTTTTAGAGTGTGGTTTCTATTGGCCCACCTTATTTAGGGATGCATTTGCATTTGTCAAATCTTTGTGATAGGTGTCCAAGGGTCGGGAACATTAGTAGGAGACATAACATGTCATTGACTAACATTCTTGTTTGTGAGGTTTTTGATGTTTGAGGCATATACTTCATGGGACTATTCCCTAAGTCTTTCTCCAATCAATATATATTGGTTGTTGTTAATTATGTTAGTAAGTGGGTGGAAGCAGAAGCATTGACCACAAATAAGGCTAGAGTGTTGTTAATTTTTTGAAGAAGAATATTTTTACACGTTTTGACACACCTAAGACTATCATTAATGTTGGAGGGTCACATTTTTGCAACAAACTTTTTGATTCATTATTAGTTAAGTAAGGGGTGACCCATAAGGTTGCTACTCCATACCAACCCCAAACTAGTAGGCAAATTGAAGTCTAAATAGGGAATTAAAGAAAATATTAGAGAAAATTGTTACTACTTTTAGGCGGGACTGGTCTTTAAAGCTAGATGATGCACTTTGGGCATATAGGACCGCATTTAAGACACTCATAGGCATGTCACCATTCAAGATAGTGTATGGCAAGTCTTGTCATCTTCCAGTTGAGTTAGAGCATCGTGCATACTGGGCTACCAAATTTCTTAACTTTGATTTGTCTTCTGTAAGTGCTAAGAGACTTACGCAACTTCACGAGCTTGAAGATTTCCGTTTGGATGCTTATAATAATTCGATGTTGTATAAGGAGCATGTAAAGAAGTGGTATGATAAGAAGATCCTCCAACGAGACTTTAAAGTAAGCGACCAGGTATTGATCTACAACTCCTGTCTTCATTTATTTCCAGGGAAGCTTAAGTCAAAATGGTATGGTCCATTCAAGGTGATCTGAGTCTTTCCTTTTGGGTCCTTGAAGTAAAACAAGAAAATGAAAACACCTTCAAGGTAAATAGACAACGAGCTAAATTGTATATGCCCAGGTTTGTGGATAATTCTAAGCAGTAATTGTCTCTTCATGAAAATTTGCCTTCCCCTCCTTGATAGGGATGTCAATGGGCCGGGCCCCGGCCCGTGGCCCAGGCCAAGATAGCCCGGCCCGCGGCCAACCGGCCAGTGGTCGGCCCACAGCCCGGCGGGCCAAGGGCAGGCCAGGCCAAACCCGGCCTGTCTATATTTTTTTAATATAAAAAATTACAAAATGGCGGCGTTTTAGACACAACGACGCCGTTTTGTCCAGGGCCCTCCAACCCGGGCCGGGCTGAGATTGACATCCCTACTCCTTAATCACAGTGCATGCCTTACAATAGGACTGTAGTTTTTTCTTTCTCTTCTTTTCTTGTTATTTCCTTTGCGTTTTTTATAGTTTAATAAATTTCTTTGAGTTTTCTGTAAGGTTTGTGTGGTTGGTGGCAAGGAGTTCTTGGCCTATTCTTTTTCAAGGAAGTTTCTTCTTCATCTTTTCCCTCTTTGTGTTTGATTGTTAACTACTTAAACATTAAGGACAATGTTCATATTAAGTGTGGGTGGGATTGAGATTATGTGCATGCTGATGTTTATGATATTGATGTTGATGTTGAGAGATACACAATTGAATGGTTGCGACTCTTTTGGTAGCTAATTTGGGTCCCACTTTAGAAATTTTTGCGTTTGAATTTGACTATACGATTATGTTAAAGTAGTTGTAAGGAGAATTGAGTTGTATGCATGAATTTGGATTAGGTAGCTTGAGAGGATAGTGAACCATGTGAATTGACTGAGGTAGTTAATGACATAAACTTAGTCAATAACTGATGTTTGAGTGATGAGGTAATGTATGGAGTTTTGATGGATTTTCATTTAAGCATATGTGAGGTCTTGAGCTATATGACTGCATCTTATAGTCATTTATTTTCTTTGTTGTATGTGATGCTTCTCTATGTAGATTACCTTCAGAGCTTGCTCTGAACCTGTTTGATACTACTAGTTGCATGCCTTATGGACATGATAAAAACCTTCTTTATTTTTAATCTTTAGCTTAAATGACCCACTAAGTCATTTTTCCCTTGCTACCCCCTTTGAGCCTTTAACCTTGTTTGTTTTTGTATTAATCACACTGCAGTGAAACCTGCAAACGTTTTAGCCTTACCCTTTCACAAGTTAAATGAAGTACTAAATATTTGATGTACTAGATTTAGGGACTTTTGTTTTATATATTATTCTGAGATATTTTAGAGGTACATCTACTCAGTTATTGTTGATTTGTGCTACTACTATCTTATTTTATGTTTAGTGTTATGACAAAAAAACAAAAAAAAACAAAGAACAAAAAACAAAAAACAAAAAGATAAACAAAATGAAGAAAGAAAAAGATCAAACAGTAGCACTGGATAGTGATGAGGAGTTGTAGTCCCATGTTTTTGTTTGCACTTCTCAGAATTTCTTTTTGATTGCCCCACGTTACTTAATGCTTTGTGAATGCTTGTGAGTAGCCTTTGTCCTTTTTACCTTACTTTAACCTAAGCCCCATTACTTCCTTTAGTAAAAGCCCTTTTGAACTATGATGGCATGTACTCTATGTAGTGAAAAATGGGTGAATTTGCAAGCCTATGGTAGTGTAATTTCTGAGAGAAAGCTTTGAGTGAAACCCTTATGGTTAAGGAAGAGGGACCTAGCACTTATAGACCAATTATGGAACCAAGAGATTCAGTGTTCTTTGAGAATATATTTCCTATGAAAGTGAGTGTGCAAGTTCCAAGAGAATTTGTCCCCAGTTCTTCTACCAATGATGACATGGAGAAAGAAGAAATTGTTGAACTAAGGAGAAGCAAAAGAGCTAAAATACCCACCAGTTTTGGTTCTGACTTTGTTACTTCCTTTGTGGTGAAAATATCTGAGGAGATAGAGAAAGGTTTTGTGGTGACTTATATTATTGATTGAGGAAGATCCCAAAATTTATGATGAAGCAATGAGATCCGTGGATGCTAACTTTTAGAAGGGAGTCATATATAGTGAGTTAGAGTCAATCATATCTAATAAAACTTATGCTTTAGTTGATCTACCTAGAGGTTGTAAGCCTTTGGAGTATAAGTAGATTTTTAAAAAAGAAATTAAGACCTGAAGGAACCATTGAGAGGTTCAAGGCAAGATTTGTGATTAAAGGCTTTAAACAAAAGGAAAGGTTTGACCTTTTTTATACTTACTCTCATGTTACTAAAATTGCATCTATAAGGATGTTGTTTGTTGTTACCTCGGTATTTAGGCTTCATGTGCACTAAATGGATGTTAAGACATCCTTCTTGAATGGCGATCTAAATGAGAAAATTTATATGGTCCAGTCCGAGGGGTTTAGAGTACCTGGTCAAGAACCAAAAGGTGTGTAAGTTGGTTAAATCTTTGTATGGACTTAAACAAGCTCCCAAACAGTGATGTGAGAAATTTGAAAGTGAGACTTTCAAACATGATTTCACCTTTTGTATTGTTGACTCTTGCATTTATGTGAAATTGTTAATGGGCATTTTATATTGATTTTAGATACATAATTTGCTAAACTTTTGTCCATATAATGTTTAAATTGCACTAATTAAGAGTTATTTGTTTTAATTTTAAGCACATATTGGATTTGGAACATTTAAAAGCATAAAGCAAGAAAAGCTTCTTAAAGCAAGCAACAGCTGGGCATAAAAAGGAACAACAACCAGGAGAATAAACAACAGCAAAAACGACAACACTCATCCAATAAACACAAGGCCAAAATGCATAGTACAAAGGAGAAATAAAAAACGTTGCAGCAGAGGCAAAAATGCAGTGGACTGGAGATGTTTAAGACTCCAAAATTGTAATTACTCAAGGGGAAGGAATCAAGAGTGGTGTGCGAAAATAAAAAGAGGGGGACAAAAAAAACCTTGATTATCATGACATCAATAATTAGAAAAGAAACGTGAGGGTTGGAAAAAGGAAGGCTAGCGACTGTGAGAAAAAAAATGAGGGCGTTGAAAAGAGAAGGTTGAAACTACAGTGAAAAATAGAAGGCTGGTAGCTGTGGGAAAAACATGAGGGCGTTGAAAAGAGAAGGTTGAAACTGTAGTGAAAAATATAGGGCTAGCGCAAGTGAAGAAAACAAAAAAAAAACGTTAGCCAAAATAAAAAAGAGATGTGCGTGAATGATTGAGGTGTGTTTGAATGATTTGGGAGGACCAAAAACCTGACTTGGAGGGACGTGAATAAAGAGCGTGACAGTGGAAAAAGAAGAGAAGAGTGGCAACATTGAAAGAGAGAAGTGGCGACTGTGTGAAAAAGAGAAGAATATCATGAAAGAAAGAAAACAAAGAGGAATGGCAGCAAGTTAGAAGAGGGCGTTGAAAGAGAGAAAAACAAAGAGGCTGGCAGCGTTGAAGAAAGGAGAGTAGCGTGAAGGTAAAAAAAAAGACAAAAAAAAGAGTGGCGACAAAGCTAGAAAACAACATGATAGAGAGCTGGAGTAGAAGAAGACATTGCGTATTACGTGTTAGAAGAGAAGACCACTCCTTAGATAACAGCAACCATATTGAGTGTTCTTAATTTGTTTTTATTCCTTATTTGTTTTAATTTTTTTGGATTCAATCAATGCAAATATATATTATGACCGTGATTTGTGTTACATTGATGAATATGTGTAAGTAAGTTTTCTTTGGTTGAGGTTAGGGTTGATATTAGCCAAGGACATTTTTGTGGTATTGTTTTATTTGCTTTGATTGAATGCATATTTAGCCTAATTTAGATTAATCAACTAGATTAAGGCCTTAGATTATTAAATGTCATAATCATTGGGATTTAATTTGTCAAAAAATCAATCAAGCAATATACTTGAGACTAGGTGTAGACCAACCTTAGAATCTTGTGTGAGGATACCTAAGATTAACAACTTAATTTTAGGCTTCTTGATTTGAATGTTTTTTTTAATTCCGAATTATCTATGAACCAAATAGGTAACTTGGATTTAAAAGAGAAAGGAATTCCTATGAATATTGGGTTCAACTTGCTTAAGTGAAGTAACTCATAAAATCAATCCACCGTTACAAGTTTTAGTGCCTAATCTAATTGAAATGTGACACCTTAACCAAATTTTGTCATTTGATTAAGTCTAGTCGCACTTAGTTCATACCTTGCATCGTGCATATTTCCTTAATTTGCTTATTTTATTTCATTTTCAAATCAATCAATTCTTGATCGTCTAAGTAACTTGGCATCGTTTAATTTAATTGTCTTATATTTTGGAATCCCTTATGTACGATATCTGGTTCTTACCGTTTTATATTACTTGTTGACGAGGTATGCTTACCTCTATTTTGGTCTAGATATATTTTAATTTGTATTGCTTTGTTTAGGCTACAACAAAAATATGATGCCAACGGTTTTATGATCACAACTCTTTACGTGGATGATATGCTTATTTTTGGTACTAGCTTATATGTCATTGATGCTACTAAGAGTCTACTAAAGTCTTCCTTTGATATGAAAGATCTTGGACCTGTGAACTTTATTTTGGGAGTCAAAGTTGATAAGACTGACTCTGATTTTAGGTTGAATCAAATTTATAATGTTGAGAAAATTTTGAAGAAATTTGATTACTATGATGTTGAACCAGTATATAATGCTAATATTGCTTTAAAGAAAAATCTTGGTGATAGTGTAAACTAAGTTGAGTATGCTAAATTATTGGTAGTGTGATATACTTAATGAACTATTCTTGTCGTGATATTGCATACTGTGTGAATATACTTAGTAGGTATACTCATAATCCTAGTCAAAAGCATTGGAACGCATTAATTCATAAGTTGAGATATTTGAAAGGTACCATACATTATGAATTATCTTTTGGTGGTCATCTTCTTATATTGGAGGGATATTCTGATTAATTAGTTTACGGAGAGTGATGATATACACTATACTAATGGTTATATGTTTACCTTGGCAAGAGCTGCAGTATTTTGGAAATCATCCAAGTAAACATGGACGGCGATATCAATAATGGAGGTAGAGTTTATGACTTTAGAGCTGACAGGACGGGAAGCTGAGTGGCTAAGGAATCTCTTAGTAGTTGTCTCACTTTGGGAAAAATCAATTATGTCTACGTTCCTTCATTGTGATTCACAGGCTGCCATTCACGTTGCCAAGAATAGGGCATTAATGACAAAAGTAGAAATATCAAATTGAGAAATAAAATTATTTGTACTTTAATTAGACATGGTGTAATCTCTCTAGACTATGTCAAGTCAGAGAGAAACTTAACGGATCCGTTTACAAAAGCTTTTAGTAGGAAACTAGTTTCATAGCATGCTAAAGGGATGAGGTTGAACCCAATTGTGTAGTAACCTTATGATGGACACCCGTATTAGGAAACCAAGTTCAATGGGTCAAAAGAAGTTATGTGATGACTACTTATTTGTACATTGTTTGTGGAATAATACTAAGATATATTCAGTTGTTGAATACACCCTTAGCATGACTTTACTGCGTTTAATTTGATTGGATTATTTAATCCTTAATGAGTTCTATAACCCAAATTTAGGTAGTGTGAGTAGTACATACTTGATGGACTCACCTACGTAATTGTGGGAGGCTAACCACCCTCTTATGAGAGTATTTGAGATATCTCTCTAGAGCGATCATGAGATCAGGGTATTTTGAGATTGTTTATTTCTTTAGCAGGCTTTGTCTCCGATTTCTTGGATACCATGCTCAAGACTTAGTTTATTTTGTTGTTCGTTAATCTTTCTCCTAAATTGTTACAGTTTGTTTATCAAGTTTTGGACCAAGTGGAAGATTGTTGGTATTGTTCCAAATCATTCATAACATTATTATGCAACGTCCATCATTTTTTATTACACTTTATTACCCAAACGTCTACCATTATTTTTATTAAACTTTATTACCCAAACATCCATCATTATTACCATAACGTTCATCACTTTAATATTATTATTATAATACCAAAAACGTTTCGTTGCTCTTTTAAGATTAACAACGTTCATCTCTCATATATATACAGTAGACGCACATACGCGACTCCTCTCTCCACACTCACGCATTTGTTCTGTTTTTCTTGCCTCTCATATACGTGTCTGCTTTGCTCCATACGATGCACATTTATCTGCTGCATTCTTCTTCTTCTGTTTTGTCTTTTTAGTCATGGAAACAATTTCTACTCTACCATTTGGAATGCACCGAAGTTAGTGGAGGATGCGTTAACCCTGGGGTTAGATCCCATTGTCTTGCTGTACCATAGAGGGGGAATTTCTAACTTAGGATAGTGATTTTCACGACACCTTGCATTTTAGATAAGTCGTTCTGATTTATTTATTTATGTTATTTTCGCTAACGAGGAATGTGTTAGTAAGGGATAAATTAAAGGTGACAAATATTATTGAAAATTTTAAAATATAAGGTTTAGATGGTTTGAACGTGTTAAGTGGAGACACTTGGATGCTTTAGTGAGAAAATACAAGAAAATTCTACTTAGAGACTGTAAGAGAAAAAATGAAGGTTTGAGAAGAATTAAAAAAAGGTGATAAAAAATAATATGACATTACTGAAATGTAATGAGGACATGACCCGCAATAAAAATTTGAGCATACTAGGATATAAAAAAATGATCTATAATAAAGACATCCTTATCATTTTTATCGGCCTTTTAAAATCTTACTCTTGTAGTTAAAATAAACTTTTAGCCTAAGCCTTTTTTAATTATTATTAGTACTACTACTTATTTTTTATCGTATTATTTAGTTTATTACTTATTTCATATTTTATTTATTTATTTATATTTATTTTTTATGTTTTTTAATTTTTATGTTGATCATTTGAAAATAATTTTTCTACTAGTTATGAGTAATATTGTGTAATATTAGACTTTTTCAAATTTTATATTATAATAAGGTTTTTATGGAATTTTTGTTTTTGTTGCTTAGTATAATAAATTATATCAACAAATATATTGGACACGTAACGTAACTGATATGTGTCTTTTTCATGTCATATGATATAAAAAATTGGAAGAACACGTCTTTACTTCTTTCCTTTTCTTTGCTAATCTTTTACTTAATCTATCTGCGTAGTCAAACGATTACGTGCGGAATCCACCATGCATTAACCTGCTGGTGTATGCTTTCAGACAAGGAACATAGTAATGCAGCATTTGAGAGGAACCAAATAATTGAAAAAAATAGTGTTTATTTTGAAGTTTTTAATTTTAGGAGAATAAATGTATCTCATTAAATTTAAAAATTTACTAAACTCACTAAAGATGGTGAGTATTGAGTTTTCATTCCAATCTAAGTTTTTATCACATTTATTTTTTACTCTTTTATCTTCCAACTTTTGCTCTACCATCCTCTTTATTTTTTTATCGCCTCTCAATTCTTTACGATCTTCTATTCTGCCTTATTGTGTCTCATCAACAAAAAAAAATTTTGTTCTACGCCTCCAGATATTAATGCAAAAACTCAAGTTATAAATTAAACATCACTTTATTATTTTTCATACCCATCTCTATCCCCTTCTACTATTATACCCATATTCATAACCAACATCATGTTCAAATCAAGCGCATCCTAAATGTAGAAAAGGGACTGGTTTTGTATGCAAAATACAAATAAAGGTCTGCGAGTTCAAGACATTTTGATTCTCTAGATCTGGGTGGATTTCTATGGATAATTAAGTTGATGGGGCGAAGAAATTAAGGAGGAAACATGAAAGTCTGATTCTGCTCTACATTCAAACTCATATCCAAGGGAATAAACGGAGAATAGACCTATCTATCATTCATGAGTGGCACATCAAATCATTTGGATCACCGAAATGTATGAATGTGATTTAATAAAATATGATAGAAATATTGTAATTGGAATAAAAAATCTGATCCTATCCTATAAGTGAAGTGGAAAAGAAGAAAGAGCAAAAATATATAACAATTCTATATATAAAAGAAGTTATAGAACATCTAAATATCAAGAAAATGTTGGATGTTGGATGTTGGATTCTGCTTTCGTTTAATATTTTATCTATTTATTCTTAAATAAAAATTATATTTAATTTTTATAATTTTAGTCTTTTATTTCCTTTTCCCATTTTGTCGCTATTAACTAAATATATATTCTTTAATTATTTAATAATAATTACTAATAAAAATGATGGATAGTATAATTTAGTAATTTAATTTATAGTTTTATAAAATGTTATATTTATAATTTAAAATTTTATCTTTAAAAAAACATAAAATCTAAAATTTATATTAGTTTATAAAAATATAGTATTAATAGATATTAGTTTATGAATAATATTTTACACATTTTTTTACTTATATAATTTTATTCAAATAAAATATAAGAATTTTTATTAATATGTAAAAATAAACATTGTAAAAAAAATAATTGACTTGATTAGTTAAAGTTTAAATTTATTCAATGTTTTAAAAATTAAGCCGAAAATTAAACTGGTAAGATAAGAAATTTAAGGTTTAAAATATCTAAATGATATTAGATAGTTATAGAATTAATTAAATATTAAATAAAATTAAAAATTTTGAAATATTATTAAAAAGATTGTCTTTATTAATCGAAAATTTTGAAGTTTAATTAAAAATTTGTTAAATAAAAATTAATTGATTTACAAAACTTATTAATTTACAAAATTGACTGATTAATTAATATAAATCAAACCGAAAAGTTAAAAACTGAATTGAAAAATTTGACGATTCAAAAATTTTAAACTTAAACCGGCCAAATCGATTAAACTTTGTAACGGAAAATTGCTAACTATTGGTCCCCTCCCTCAATGGAAAATTGCTTACTACTGGTCACCTCACTCATTCCAATTCATTGCACTTCGAGAAATTAAGTTACAAAGAATTTGGATTATTGAAAGTTAACAGCTCGTTCCAAGAAAGTCTCGAGCTATAAGACAAGTGATGACTTCATTTTCTAAATGACTTGGAATGAACCCCTTCTAGAAGTAAAAGATATCCAATTGCTTGACTTCTGGTTGCTTAAGATTCCCTAAATCCATGGCTGTCCACACTCTGTAGAAATTATATCCAAGCTGTTGAAGTTCCACATTCACAGGTCCATTGATGTTGTCTGGCGGCTGACCTGAACTTAGGGTTCTTAACGTAAGTGCAACAGCATACTTCGTACGTCACAATTAAGCCCCAGCAGTGCTGTGACTTGGAATGAGAAGAAGAATTATGGTGAGTCAACAGTAGACCGTACTAATAATTCATCTTCAACGTTTTGAACACTTGACCCTGTTTGATTCCTGGTGAGCTACGACCAACCATATCTGCTTCAAACATCAATTAGGTTCAGAGAGACTTTATTACTTTGGTGATTTTCGTTCGGGTGGAGTCATACTACTCCGGACGAGTGGACTTAATTAATATTTTAAAATCAGACTTAAAATTAAATTTATAAGGTAAGAGATTTAAATTTTAAAATTTTTTATTAAACCTTTTAATTACTTTGATATGTTAAACATTAAAATATTAGTTAGATCAAACATATTACTTAGTTTTAAGTCATTAATTTATTAAATTACTTATTCAAAATACATAATTTACATACCATTTTTTATATTCTATAATTTTATTTAATACTAATTACAATTTGATCGTTATAAAAAACAAAAATTTTAAAGCAAAGCTCAGGTTCAGGTGAGCCCTGCCCTGCCTGACTCATTACCTTCCTTGCAACTATATAATGCAAGTGATAAATACAACTAGGACACACGTAATCGTTATAGGCTTTAAGTGAGAAGCGAAGATGATTGATAATCTGCTAAAATTAACTTGTTGAAATACTTATGTGTTTTAAATTATTGTTTTGGTAATTACTAAAACGTAAAAATAGGTATTTGGTAAGTACAGTTCTAGTTGCTGAAAAGAGATAAAATGACTAAAAAGCTCATTAATTTAATAAGCTATTAATTATTGTATAAATAATTAAAAAATATATTATTAGTCATATAAATTTAAAATTATAAATAATAAAATATTA